>BQKN01059535.1:0-12719 GCA_022839385.1 Asparagus kiusianus
CGTGCGGTGGTCAACGGATCAACCCTCGGCGCAGGCAAACAACCCACACAAGCGAGCGACCGAATAACAGGAGCTCGTGATTTGTTCGACAAACAAGGAGAAAGTTGTAATTTTTTTTAATTTTTCTTTGATTTTCATTGTAACCGGATCTTATAAAAAGACCGAATCTTTGTAACTCAAAAAGTTGTTATTTAAGATGGAAATGGAATCATCAATGAAGAAAGACTCGATTTTCACCGCGAACAATCTGGCGACCACAGTGGGAGCCGCCGATCTCGCTGCCGAGATCGGAGCGTCGCAGCCGCGGATCTCAATCCCGGTCGTGGAGGAGGTCGAATACGAGTTCGACCAACAGAAGTTCGAGGAGTACTTGTCGTCCTCGTCTGGATCAACCTCCCCCCGTAAGTCCAAGAAGTCCCAGAAGTTCTCCTCCAGGAGAAAAGTTCGTTGGTACGAAGAAGTTGAAGCTACCAACGACGACCTCACCCAGATTGACGCCAAAGTTGCGTCAGGTGATGTTCCACCGGCCTCTAAGCAGGTCAAATCTGCCATTGAAGGCGTGGTGACTCTCTCTAAGAGAGCTCGCCTGAGGCAGCGTCAACGCCTTGCGAAACAATTCGCAAAGGCCATGGAGTCTGTTGACGGGATCCGCTACAACGCGGATCTGAAGAACAAGGGAGGCAAACAGCCTCAACAACAAATGAAGGGTAACTCTTCCAAGCCGCCAACAATAGAATGGGTCCGTGTCAAACGGAACCGTTCAACGCTCGAGGAGCGCATCCGCAAGCACCGCGCACTATCAGCGCAGGCACGGGCTCAAGCTGAAGAAGCCCGTAGGAAGCTGCAGAAGGAAGTGGCAAAGAAGCCGCCACCAACCCGCAAAGTTTGGAGGCCCAAGTTCGAAGTGACGACTCAGGCCAAAGAGCAACCTTTGCAGCCTTCGAAGTAGGTTCAACCGTCGGCGAACCAAACGAAGTCGCCAACAATTCCCATGGCTACTCCGGGAGGTCACGCAGAATCATCCCGGAGAAAGAAGTCAGTTTTGGAGCGCCTCGGTCCACTTCTCGATGGACGATGCAAAACTCCAGTTCAAGAACGTTTGGGCCTGATGAAGAAACCCCGAACGACTCAACATGCTGGGGGTCGCTGTCACTTTCAGCATGACAAAAAGTTCAAGGCAGCTGCGTACGCCAATTTGCGCATTGAAGTCCAGGAGCCCATCGAGAATTCGCGCCCACAAAGGCGCGTTTCGAGGCGCAAGACTCTCGAAAGCCCAAAGAAGGCAATTCACCCTCAAAAGGAAACGTTATCGTCCGATGACGATGACGTTATACCTGGGAAATCGTGCTAACACACGATAGGTTGCTCCGACTTTCAAACGGACGAGCTGTACTATCGTGCTGGGGGTACGAATAAAACCAGAAAAAGGAGCCCTCGAAAATCAGAAACTCAGTGCCCCTGTTCCAAACTCATTCGGGCAGTATTGTCTGAATGCAGATGCAACAATACAATCCCCGAGAGAGTTTCTGTGTTCGAGAGGCTCAGCACAGAAACGCCAAAACCAAGGCATAGGCGTTTTCGGCAAAGAAGAATGGTGGTCGGTGATGGAGAATTTCCGAGGGTCACCGCCAATATGACCAGCAAGGGAACATCAGCTCAGGTCAACCCCGAGGTGATTCCAGAAGTACCCCGACATGTGACTCGTCTGCAGTCCGGAGCTATCATTCGTGCAACGTATGGTAGGGTTCGGACAAGAGTACCTTCGGAAGATGAAGAATCAGATGTCGGCTCAGCAATTGCATCTGACAATACCATGTCCAGTGAAGGACAACCCCGCGAGTCATTCATGATAAGCGCGGAGCAAGTGGCCAAGATGCTCGAAGAAGCCATGGCCAAACAACAGGAGAGCTTCAGGTTTGAAATGCAGATGGCCATGCAGAACATGAGAGAAATGTATGAGCAACAAATCCAGGCACTAACGAACCAGCAAGGCGAACCAAGCCGCCGTAATCAGGTTGTTCAGGAAGTTGAAAATGCGGGTGCGGATGAAGCTCGCAATACCAACAACCCTCCCGTTAATGCAGGGGGTGGCAATGAGGATGCTAGTTACAACACCACGCTTCCACCTCAGAATCGTGCTAACGAAGATATAGGTGAAAGTTTAAAGATCAAAAATCTCGAGAGCAAAATCAATACATTGATTTCCGCTCAAGAGACGAAAAAGACGGGCATTCCTTGTCCATACCCAAGAGAGTGGGAATCAATCCCATATCCGGCGAAGTTCAGTCTAATTAACTTCACGCCGTTTAATGGGATGAGTTCACCCACTCAGCATTTGATTTACTTCAAATCACACCTGAGGGTAATCTCTGGCAATGAGCCTCTGATGGTGCGGTCATTCGTTGGCACTCTTCGCGGAGCCGCCTTCGATTGGTATCGCCGCCTCAAGCCAGGTAGCGTGAACAGCTGGGACGACATGGAGACTAAGTTCCTCACAAATTTCTTCGACGACGACACCGAGATATCTATTGGATTGTTGCTCGATGAGAAGCAGAAGGACGGGGAGTTAGTCGACACCTTCATCAAGAGGTTCCGGAACAAGGCGATGAATTGCCGGGACCCGATCACTGAGGAGTTCATCCTCCAGACCTGCCACAACAATCTTTCATTGGACGTGTTGGAAGCAATGGGGACAGCACCGTCCAAAACGTGGAAGGATCTGAAGGTCCGAGGGGAGCAAGCTGAGCGATTCCTCAGGAGGAAGAAGGCGGAGAGAGGCCAACAAGCGGCGAATGCTCCAGCATAGAATTTCAACCCAAAGGGAAAAGGTAAAGCTCATGCTAATGCAGTTAATGCTAACCAAACTTTTCAATTGCCACCTCAGCAACAGCAGCAGCGACAACAAAGGCCTCAGAAGCAGAAATCTTCGGAGCCGAGGTTTCCTAAAGTGTACTCCTTCAAGGATGATGAAGTTCCCGGCATCTTCAAGTACTTGTTGGAGAATAACAAAATCCAGCTGCCGGCGATCGTAGATCATGAAGGGGCCAGCAAAGTGACGGATCCGAAGTACTGCGCGTACCATAGAGCGGTCCATCACCCTACGAGGTCATGCTACCACCTCAAGGACAAGATCCAGGCGTTAATTAACGTGGGCGTCATAACCCCGAAGCCTGCTAAGAATGTGGGAGCAAACACAGTGTCGATCAGCTTTGGATCGGTGCCCACGACATGGTTCGAGCCGAAACGCATCACCAAAGTGGGGATGAAGACGGTGAATGATGACCCACATGGACAGCGCCAAAAGGGACTTGTGCCACACACAGCCCCGAACGGCGAGATCCTCTGGGTTCATCCGGATCTGATTGAAGATGAGTATGGGCGACTTCCTCGAAAAGAAAGGGTAAAGGCAAAGCCTGCAACGCTACTTCCGCAATCTTCGAAGAGGATGGCGATGAAGCTCCTACCTTCCCGCTCTCTGAAGAAGAACAAGAAGTCTTTGCGACCCGGAGCGGAAACGAGTATCACTACAACTATCCGTCACCCGGTGACCAGTTAGCTGAGCAGGGGGTGACTAAACGGGGACCAGCCAAAACTCTCATAGAGCTGGGGGTGATTGCAGCTCCTAAACCGGTTGAAGATGCTCGACGACAGCCGACGGATCAGCAGAAGGAAAAGAGACCCCAAGAGGTGCAGAATCCGAAGCAGTCTCGTTTCAATCGTCCGATTGGAAGAGATAAACCGGAGAGCTCGAAAACTCCGCGGGTTTTTGATATCATGGCTCAATTAGCCAATATTCCAGCACGAATAACGCTGTATGAGTTGCTGCGGTTGTCTAAAGAGACCAGGGAGGCATTACGAGAAGCCTTGGCCGATTCAGAAGCATTCCTCACTCGGATCAAGCCGGCACCTGAAGAGCCAGAACCGTCAGTTCAACAATGCAATGTAGCGGCCAAGAACCTTCCCTGCATCACCTTCACAAAAGAGGATATGCAGATGAAGAATTCGAACCATGATCGGTATACTTCGTCGGGTACATTGGCTCCAGCGAAGTCAACCGAATCCAAGTGGATCCGGGTTCCGCTGTGAGTATTATGCCACTTTGCCTAATGCATAGCCTTGGCATTCCCGTCAGCAAGTTGGTGTCTACAGGCACGGTCATTTACGGATTCAACACCAGCGGGTCAAGGCCTTTGGGAAAGATCCGGATAAAGTGCCAAATGGGTAATCTGAAGACGGAGGTCACGTGTTACGTGATTGATGCTGAGACATCATATAACTTACTACTGGGTCGACCTTGGATCCATAGTAATATTATAGTTCCCTCCACTCTCCATCAGTGTCTGAAATATGTCGACATAGATGGTAGAGTCAGGACGGTGGTCGCGGATAAGCAACCATTTAAAGGGTTTGAGAATTATTTTACCGATTCTCTCCTTTATGGTAACGAATCCGATACGGAACCATCGGTCCAGGGCACGGACAGCGGAGAAGAAGCTAATTCCGAAGCCGGATTCGATTACAATGGTGGTTTTGTTTTAAATGACATTGTACCCTTTGTAATCAATCTTGACGATGAACAATCGTCAGATGTTAGTTATAACTGGCAACTTGCCAATATTGAAATAAAAGATGATTTAGAGTACTCCTTGTCTCTTGATGATGCGATAAAAGGATTAGACGATAAGCCTGAGTTATATACGCCGCTCCGATCATCTTATGTAACGAAGAAACACCTCCAACATTCTTTCGGAACGACCCTGATCGTCCCTGCCAAAGTAGGAGGCGAAAAAGAAGTAGTTTACGGTAAAGGAGAGAATTTTCCGTTGCCAGATCATTTCCTAAGAGAAGATGAGGATGACGACAAATTTGGTCTGCATTTATCTAAGTATAGTCCGGAAGCGCGCAAGCTCATGGAAAAACATGGATATGATTTCACACTCGGAGAAGGTTTATACTTCGATCGAGGTTCTCGTATCCCAGTCAAAGCGGCATATGTACCAAAAGGGAAACCAGATGATTATTACCGTCATAAAAGAGACTTAGGCTACGTTTCCTCGTCTGATGATGAATGTGGTTGGCAAATTATCGATCAAATTGCTAACAAGGCTAAAGATGGGTACTCGGCAGATTCCTCAGAATAGGACTCCGATACAAGTTTGGGGGAAGTATTCAAAACCCTAATGTCGAACATGACTACAGCTGATCCATCTACGATGGAGGACGACGATCAAATGCCAACGTGGGAAGACCCATGGGTTCATCACCTAAACATGCAGTATGGTGATAGGTTTGAACAGAGGGAACCCCCCACCGAGGATAAAATAGTCCAGATTAATATGGGCGATGAAGCCAATCCAAAGCCCATATTCATCAGCGATAGTCTTCCCCCAGGTGAGAAGGAGGAATTAATTGCTCTCATCAGGGATTATATCGACGTCTTCGCTTGGAATTACGAAGACATGCCAGGGCTCGACCCCAATGTGGCGGTGCACCGTCTTGATATCAAGTCGGATGCCAAACCTGTCAAGCAACAGCAGAGACGGTTTCGTCTGCAGATTATGGAAGCCATTGAGGCGGAGGTCAAAAAATTGATCGACTCAGGATTTATCCGAGAGGAGCAACATCCAGACTGGCTAGCTAATATTGTCCCAGTCATGAAGAAAAATGGTAAGATCAGGATATGCATCGACTTTAGGGACCTGAATGCGATATGTCCGAAAGACGACTTTCCCCTCCCAATCACGGACGTCATCATCGACAATACATGCGGATTTGAGAGGATGTCCTTCATGGATGGCTTTTCAGGGTATAACCAGATCAAAATGCACCCGGATGATGAGAAGCACACAGCGTTCAGAACGCCCTTCGGTGTCTTCTGCTACACAGTGATACCTTTCGGTCTGAAGAATGCAGGCGCTACATACCAACGAGCGATGACGAAGATTTTCCAAAAGCACCTCAGGAAAACGGTCGAGTGCTACGTTGATGATCTAGTTGTAAAAAGCCGCAACAAAGAAGATCACATCAAGGACTTGAAGACGATGTTCGATCTCATGCGAAGTCATCAATTAAAGATGAACCCCACCAAATCCTTCCTTGGAATGTCCAGCGGAAAATTTCTTGGATTCATCGTCACCACTAAAGGTATACATATTGATCCTGATAAGGTGAAGGCGATACATGAATTGCAACCCCCAAGAAATCTAAGAGAACTCAGAGGATTGCAAGGGCGTTTAGCTTACATCCGGCGGTTCATCTCAAATCTCTCTGGGAAGTGTCAACCGTTCTCTAAGCTAAACAAGAAAGGTGTGTCGTTTATTTGGGACGACGCCTGCTAAAAAGCGCTCGAAGATATCAAGACATATCTGACGAATCCTCCTGTTCTTGTCGCACCAAAATCAGGTAAACCGTTCTTGATTTACATCAAGGCGATGAACCATTCGATAAGTGCTTTGTTAGCACAAGACGATGATAATGGTCACGAACAGGCAGTTTATTACCTAAGTCGGACGTTGGTAGGCGCTGAGTCCCGATATCCGATGATTGAGAAAGAATGTCTCGCATTGGTATTTGCAGTACAAAAGATGCGGCATTACTTGGTCGGACAAACGATTTACGTTATCTCTAACGTTAATCCAGTACGGGTTTTTATGACGCAACCGGGTTCGATGAATTGGCGGTTAGCGAAGTGGGCCCTTCTCTTGTCCCAGTATGATCTGCACTTTAAACAGCAGAAGTCGGTCAAAGGACAAGCGATTTGTGATCTTTTGGCGGCAAGCCTGACAACAGATACGGCAGAAGTATATGATGACTTGCCGGATGAAACCCACGAGGTTAACACCACGTCACATCAACAAGTATGGTAATTATACTTTGATGGTGCTTCGAGAGCAGTTAATAAGGCAGTAACCCCCGGATGTCCTAAAGTCTCCTCCGGAGTTGGAGTTGTCTTAGTTTTCCCGGAGAAGCATGTGATGCCTCGGGCTTATTCACTGACCGGTCCGTGCTCCAATAACGTAGCCGAGTACAACGCGCTCCTTATTGGACTCAGTTTCGCCAAGGAGCTGGGGGTCGAATATCTCGAAGCTTTCGGGGATTCTCAATTGATCGTCAACCAAGTCCGTGGAGAGTATGAAGTCAGGAACCAAGACCTGATCCCGTACCACCAAGAGGCCGTCAAAATAGCAGATTCTTTCGAGGAATTCTTTATTGAATACATCCCTCGTCTTCAGAACGCTTATGCGGATGCACTGGCAGCACTAGCAGTATCACTCGCGCAGCCGCCCGAAACTGAACTGCTTGTCACAGTAAGATCACACCAACTCTGCATACCCATATACAATATGGATATCGAAGAGGAAGATGATAGAAACGTAAACGCCAAGGAGGTGAACTCAACTCAAATCGGGTCTGAGTCCCGAGATTGGCGTTTTCCCATCGTTGACTACGTCTAATATGGTATTCTGCCGGAGGATGTAAAAGAAAGAGAATCTATCCGCCGAAGAGCACCAAGGTTCTTCTATAATTCCGAGACCCCTACATTATACCGTCGAGGGTATGATGATTTGCTCCTCCGATGCCTTTCGAACGAAGAAGCAGAAGAAGTTCTTAAGGAAGCACACGAAGGAGAATGCGGTGCGCATCAGCCTGGTCCCAAACTGTATGATCGCATCAGAAGAATGGGATACTTTTGGCCAACAATGGTCCGTGACGCGATCGAATACGCACGAGGATGTCACGCCTGTCAAGTGCATGCAAATTATATGCACCAACCACCGGAGCGGTTACACACGTCAACCACTTCCTGGCCATTCGAGACATGGGGTATGGATATTGTCGATCCTATTTTTCCCCCTTCAGTCAAAGGTGATCGGTTTATTCTAGCAATCACGGATTACTTTTCAAAGTGGGCTGAAGCAATTCCGCTTAAAGAAGTGAAGACGAACAACGTCATCAATTTCATCAAGCATCATGTCATATACCGACACGGCGTGCCGAGACGGATCATTCATGACAACGGTCCACAGTTCATAAGCAACGCTTTCGTCAGGTTCTGGGACAAATTCAAGATTCAAGATGTTTCGTCGACAACTTATTATCCCGCTGCGAATGGATTAGCTGAGGCTTTCAACAAGACGATCATTAAGATCCTCTCAAAGCTCATGAAGGCTAATAAACGAGACTGGGACGATAAACTCGGTGAAGCACTCTGGGCTTATCGCACGACAGTACGCACACCTACGGGAGCCACCCCGTATTCATTGGTATACGGATATGAAGCTGTGCTACCTTTGGAGATTCAGATCCCATCCCTTCGGATCGCTCTCGCAACTAAGATGTCGACAGAAGAACATCATCAAAAACGTCTCGAAGAACTCGAGAGGTTGGATGAAAGGCGCTTGGAAGATCAACAACACATTGAGTTTTATCAAGCCAGAATATCTAGGGCTTTTGACAAAAGGGTCCGACAGAGAAGCTTCAAGGAAGGAGATCTGGTCCTCGCTACTCGCCGACCGATAATCCTTAATTCCAAGAAGAAGGGTAAGTTCGAACCCAAATGGGAAGGACCGTTTGTGATAGACACAGTCTACTCAAACGGTGCATATCGCCTCGTTTCTCTAGAAGGCGTCAGGCAATTAATGCCAATAAATAGGAAGTTCCTGAAAAAGTACTATCCCTAGTACATTCAGGATAACCCATTTATCGAGAAGTTCCTCGAAGAATATTACACTTAATATTCTAGAGGATAACCCAAAATCATTTTTTCACTACCAAAATCCCTCACTGATCAATTTCAATTGACAGTGAGTCCACCAAAATTGTCTTTCAGACCACCAAAAATTTCTCCTCTTGATTCTTTCCACGAACAAGAGGACCACTTTCAATTCAGAGTCTCCTTTCGATAAACGAAAAAACTCCCCTCTTTTCTCTTTGGTTAAATCTCTTCATGGTTATAACCAAAGTTGAAATTCCATTTCGATAAACGAAAAACTCATCTAGATAACCAATCCTATAAAAGGTAAGTTTGTTTAGATCTTCCGGATTCTCGGAGTGGAGATCCCACTTCTAGTTTCTTTCTTTCACTGGAAATAGAATATAAAATTCTTCCTTTCCAGAATCAAGGAATAGAATATAAAATTCTTCCTTCCTTGTTCGGGGAATAGAATATAGAATTCTTCCTTCCCACACCAATCCTTTTTCCAAGAATTTAGGATTCATCCTAGGAAGTTCATCCCGTATCCTGAGCAGGGATAAGTCTGCGTCTAACACGCGCTGCCGGTTTAGTCTTTCTCCGCAGAAAAAGACACCAGAGTTCAATTCTGGGGTATTTTATCCTGAAACCTAAGAAGGGATAAGTCTGCGCCTAACCTGCGCTACCGGTTAGTTCTTAACCGTTAAAAAGAACAATCGCCCACATATTCAACGTTGTGGCAGGTTGTTATTAATAACGCCAAAATCCATGCCTTACACGCATGGGGAATTTCATCCTGAATCCTAAGAAAGGATATGTCGACGCCTAACACGCGTCGCCGGTTTAATCTCTACCCGTAGAAAGAGATACCAGAGCCTGATTCTGGGGACCTTTATCCCGAAGCCTAAGTAGGGATAAGTCAACGTCTAATACACGTTGCTGGGTAGCCTATTCCCATATCAACGGCGAAGTCTACGTATTCGAAGTCGTAGCACAAAGTCTAAGGGAGTTCATTCCTTTAGCGCAACGTCACGTGCGGAATGGATTTAGACAATCTGCATGCTAGCCCGACTCAAACGGTAGTCGGTAAAGGCTAATCAAATCCGTTGAAGGCTGGGGGTTAGCCAAAAATCCTAAAGTCAACGCCTAACACGCGTCGCCGGGTAGCCTATTCCCGTAACAAATGGTAAAGCCTATGTATTCAACATCATAGCACAAAGTCTAAGGGAGTTCATTCCTTTAGCACAACGTCACCTGCGGAACGGACTAAAACAATCCGCATGTAAGCCCGACTCAAACGGTAGTCGGTAAGAGCACGTCAAATCCGTTGAAGGCTGAGGATTTGCCAAAAATCCTAAGTCAACGTCTCATACACGTTGCTGTTTAGTCTTTTCACAGGAGAAAGACGAAGTCTACGTATTCAATATCGTAGCACTAAAAGGGTTAACTCTTTTAGCTTAACGTTACATGCGGAACGGATTTAGACAATCCGCATGCTAGCCCGATTCAAACGGTAGTCGGTAAAGGCTTATCAAATCCGTTGATGGCTGAGAATTTGCCAAAAATTCTATGAATATGAGTCATTGACGCATCAATTTTATAAATTGGTCTCGTGACTCAAGTATCTGCCACGCTCTAATTCCTTAAGAGCTTAAACTGTGTATACTCTAGAAAACGTACGAGTATAAACTGTGTTGGACGCCGGACAACGCGTTGTAAATGAAGATTCAACGCCGATGACCGATGGTTAGTTCTGTGTTGAAGCAGCAAACTCGAGCTAAAAAGGCAAGAAATCAAGAATCGACTTCAAGTTCAAAATTCCGACAGACGGTCAGACAATAAATGCAGCACCGGAACCTTTTCAAGCATTCGACAAAGCACCGAATAGCCTGGAGGATTAAAAGAATCGAGAACAGAAGCCATTCCAAGGCCCCGTTATACCGATTGAAGGTGGGGACGATCATATCCAAAGTATTCCAGACTCTTCTATAAAAGAACGAGGCTGGAAAACTTTGGAGGGGGTATCTGTAGGCGTATAAAACTGCCTATAGGTCCCTTAACACAGCTCGATGACACCGATCGACAAACAGACCATCGGGCGACGTATCCAAACACGACCGTTAGCCCGCAAATACCGAAGCCAAACGATACGCGACGAAGCGGACTAACGAGGCTACAAAGCTGACGAATCGCACGCGAGCAACGGAATGCATCCATTCGCGTGCGGAATCAAGCCAACGGTTCGGGGAGTCAACGAGTCATCCAAACAAGAGCAGGCTCGGATGAATCACGATCAGTTTCGGACTCGAACGCAGAAGTGAATTTACTGCCAAATCGGGTCAACGAATCGAGTCCGAACAAGTCAACCACACAACCGGATCACGGACAGAACCGAAATACAAAAAACAACGGAAACCCAACACCTAGAGGGGCTCGGCCGAAGCCGAGCCACCTCAAGGTGGCTCGGCCCAAAGCCGAGCCACCTTGAGGTGGCCGGCCCAGATTTGTGCCAAGGCACAGATCTGGTTGCCTATAAATAGGGGGGTTGATTCATTGTTTTAGGAGGACTTTTTGGGAGCCGAAACTCTGCCGAATTGAGACCTCATCTTGGAGTTTTGAAGACTTGAAGACTTGGACATTTAGATCTGGTTCTTGGCGAGCATCCGTGTCACAAAAGGTAGGAGTTCGAGAGAGAAAATCAGATCTGAGATCTACGCAGGCATACTCCGGATCAAAGCTTGGTCTTTGATCCCGAGATTTGGGCGATTTGTTCCTTGGTGAACTAATCCCCCCCGGCTATTATTTCCTTAGTGAAATAATACCCGTCGTACTGCGTAGATCCGACCGGATCTAGATCGTGCGGTGGTCAACGGATCAACCCTCGGCGCAGGCAAACAACCCACGCAAGCGAGCGACCGAATAACAGGAGCTCGTGATTTGTTCGACAAACAAGGAGAAAGTTGTAATTTTTTTTATTTTTCTTTGATTTTCATTGTAACCGGATCTTATAAAAAGACCAGATCTTTGTAACTCAAAAAGTTATTATTTAAGATGGCAATGGAATCATTAATGAAGAAAGACTCGATTTTCACCGCGAACAGTCCCTGGAGCACATGACACATTCACCGACTCCCATGAGCAGCGAGCGAAGAAATTCAAAATTCCACAGGTGGTATGGGACATTGAATAGCCGAATCCATACTGGAAAAGTTTGCGGCAACGTTACTAGCCTTAGATCCTCCTCCCAACGGCGGAATCTACCCTTAAATGTGCCCATATCTATCAGTCCGAGTTGAACAGCTTGGGCAAGTATGGGATCGCTTGGAAACTGCACCATGAAACTGTTTCCGGTTGCCTGCTTGATTTGGTGGGGCTACGTTCTAAAATTGAATCGATAGGCTAGCATCTCCCGGAGCTCCTGCACGGATGGACGGCCACTTTCAAGGTAGAAAATAGCGTAAGCCGACAGATGCCGGATGGTGCTAGAGGTGTTGGCCGGGATAGTTATCAGCCTCGGAGGGGCATGGGCGGTAAGCTTATGATGACAATCGCGGGAGCTATGCCCCCGCCCATGGCAGTGAACACAGCAAAATTCCTTAGCCATTTGCAAGAAGAATTTACGCCGGAAATAGTTCTCCGCTTTGAAAATGGCTTAAGTTCTTGATGGTGGTGACGTGAGTAACGATGCAATGTCGTAATTAATTAATTTTCATAAATGTCCGCCTTACCTCACTTGGGAACGCGCGAATGTATGATGTGATCAATTGGTATGGTGGGACGTGACAGGAGAAAAAGCTGAACAGCTGGAGTAACAATTGGCGGTGATGGAAAGTCATCTCTTCAAACAATCACTAAAATAATAATACTAATGAGATAGTACTAACGAGCCCTCGCTAGAACTATCACCCATTTAGAACTAGCACTCCTTTACGACTATAACTCATTTAGAACTAACAAGAAAAGAAGTTGTTCTAACTTGGCAACGTGGAGTACCAAGTTGAAGTTGGGACCGAGAACGCATTTTTTA
>BQKN01059536.1:0-47964 GCA_022839385.1 Asparagus kiusianus
CTGGCCACAAAATTACTCGATTTCTCTCACTTGTATACATCCTTTGGATTCCCAAACACTGATAAACATATATATCTTATATTTATATGGTTATTCACCACCAGGGAATTATTTACTATTAATAATTCACACATATATATATACATATATACTATAGAAATTTTCGGGGGTTTACATATATATACACACACACACTAGTTAAGATACACGTGCGGTTGAATATCATGATTATTTAAATTGATAAAATTAGAGTAAAATAAAAAAGAGAACAAAGTGTTTTGTGGGATTGATCATCAACTCAATGATCTCTCTCAAATAAAATATTATCATTGTTTTTTCAACCCAGACTGTGACCACATGATCTACTATTTGTGAGTTATAAACACATTAATCTTGTATAACATCTCAATTTATTAGTATCTTGAAGTCTTCAAAAAAAAAAGGTGATCATTCAATTTGTAAAGGAATTTTGCATATGAATTTACTTGAAATATGTCCATTAAACTTTTAGTTGTTGTTATACTCATATTTATATTATCTAATATTCTCATTTAATTTCATAGTTCATTTTGTGTATCATAGAAGTAAAACTAAAAATGAAGAATTATTTTCTTACGAAATTAGAGAAGGGAGATTATGATATATTTCGTCATATGCTCTAAATATTTTTTTTTCTTTAATGCAAGGTCCCTATCAAATCTTACCCTAAATGATATGAATAAAAAATGCTATTATAACTCACTTGTCTAGAACAATTATATTGTATATTAGACACATAACTCATCTTGAACATCCACATCTGCTAAGTGGATTTTGTTGTTATGAGAGTAACATGTCAAAGGCTTATATTCAAATTTTTTGGCTCTATAAAAGACGCAAAAAATTGAAGTGCATAGCTTATATATCATAAAGAACATATTGTCTCATGAAGAATTTTTCCTAATAATGATATTATTATAACGATATTACTATTTAGTATTAAATTAATTTTATTATATAAGATTTTATGACTTTTTTTATTAAATTATAAAGTATATATATGAAAACATCGATGCTTATAGCTAGTAGTTAGGCTCCACAAAATAGGTTAACTTTACATTATAGTTTGCTACTTATAGTACTGTCGGCAATGTCATTACATTTCCTCTTTACCTTATTATTCACACTTTTTTTATGTAAGTTCTCTTTTGCTAATCACTTAATTGGCTATATTTAGTTTTTATAATATCAGAGGTTAGAATATTCTCTTTTATTTAAAAAGTGTTGAGGCCCTTTCTACGCTAGAATGATGATATGGTGATTACATGGTTTAAAGGTAAAAAAAGAAATTTCTACAAAGAAAAATAATTTAATATGTCAAATTAAGAACTAATTTATAAAATATATATGGGCAATGCAGATAGCTATACAAAGTAAGATACATATCTTTATAAAAATTTTCTAGTGAGTGACCAATTACAATTATTCTAATTTAAGCATAAATAATTATTATTTTAGTTACTAATTGTAATGACCATGAATTTTTAGTACTATTTTAAAATAAATTTTTTAGTATTTTAAAATATTTAATTAATAGAGTGTTTATATTTTCTTGATTTTCTAGAATTTTTTATGATTTAAAAATCCGGTTTTATAAAGTTTTTTAATTATGAATTTAATTGTTACGATAAAAATTTTTAAATTAATATTTAAATTATTATTATTGTTATTATTACTACTATTGTTATTAATTATTTTACACTAATTTTATCCATATTTTTTCTCCCAAATTTGCTCCTTAATTCCCATACTAATTATTTCCCTAATTATCCCCTGATTATTCCCTTCATTACCTCTATTTCCCTCTCTCTCCTATTGTTTTCTCTCTCATATATTCTCTGCCTCGCTCCAATTCCGACAACTCACCTCAAATCCCTACCCTACTTCCACATTTTACTCCTTAATCTCCGCACTTCCCTCTGTCTCACAGCTCATCCCTCATTCATTCTCTCTCCTCATCATAATATTCCCTCTCTCTCTCTCTCAATTATTCTCTCCAGCTCACCATCTCACTCACTCTCTCTTCATCTCTCTCGTTCTTTCTCTATCTCTTCTCCACAACCTCGTCCTCCTTCCCTAAGTCCATCTCGCCCAGCCAACCGCGAGTTTCCCCTACTCCGATCTCCGACCACCACCACCTCAGGCTCATCCTCTCCACACCGTCAACTCCCTCTTCCCCACACCCACCATCATCGCCACCCGCTCTTCTCCCCTGCTCGCCACTGGACACAACCCCCTATCCTGCTATTCTCTATTGCCACAGACCCCCGCTGCCCGCTACTGCTTTTCTTCACACTTCTCTCATCGTCAGCCCCTCAGACCACTACCAGTCCCTCCTCCAAAACCGCCGCTCCACTCCATTAGCGTCGCCCCTCCGACCAGCAACCTCGACCGCCGCTTGTCCATGCCTCTAGCGCTGCCACGACAACCTTGCCGACCCGCAGCCAGGCCTATGCCTCCTGCCTCGCCCACCACCACCTTGTCGACAACCCTCCGCTTCCCAAGTCGATGCCGTTTGTCGCTACCGTCCTCCCTCGTCCACCGCCACACACCAAGCTCGAACCCCGTGCCCCCGACATAGCCGAGTCCAGCTCTGTCGATATCCCCGCCACGGGCCCATTGGTCGAGGCAAGATTCCTAACCTTGTTTGTTTTATTTTAATTTTTAGATTATCATAAAAATCATTAGGCGCAAGATCACTGTTCCTCTTATTTATTTCTGTACAATTTTAGATCTATAGTAAAGTAATTATGTGCAAGATCTCATTACTTATTGATTCGTTATTCAATTTCTAGATCTGTTATGAGTTAATTAATTAGATTAGACCGTAATATGATTAGTTGTAGTGTATATATTGTGATTACGTGCATGGATTGTTTGACGAATGCTTATATGGAAGCTTGTTGCTTTATCACCTAGTTGTTATCCAATAGGAGAGACTGTACATAAAGACGACTCCTATTAAAAGTATGATTTATAAGCGTGCTTCAAAGCATGGCTATACTCACTCGACATCGATATGCCGATGTGAGGAGTCCTGAGTTCCCTTGATATCGATATCCCGATATGAGGTTTTCTTAACTATTACTGTTATAGCATTGACTAGATGATGCACTCTTGATCGGACGTGTTATAGGTCACGGTTATTTTCATAGTTTTACAGAAGTCATTCCACGATAACTCTGTGGTTAGTACACAATATTTTATGTACAGTCACTTAAATTAAACTGACAAACATGGGGTTTATAAAGGGGAATTGGATGGAGCATATAATATGTATATAAACGGGCACATGCGCTTTCCTGATATCATGAGTTTTTATATACATGGGCCAAAGGGCCAATACTTGACTTGAAGGCGCGGCCCCCAGACGAGTTTACGGGGACGCGATTATATACATGAAGATATCCTTCCCTAATTCAAATAACATGTAAAATAAAAATAATGTGCTTGCGTGTCTTATGGTAGACTTTGTTGATATCTAGAATTATAGGTTTTCTTTTTATCACATTATATAGGTTATCACCTTAATGATGTTGGCTCCTTATGATTGTTATACTCTACTAGTGTATCATGTCTAGATTGTTAGTATTCTAGTTGCATGCCTCTATCGTTGTTACTATCATCACATGTTTCTATTGTTAGACCCTAGAGGGGGGGTGATTAGCGTCTTATGCTAATCTAATCCGATTTAAATGCCAATTAAAGTTAATTAACAAGTTATCCTAGCAAGTATGAAATGCAACAATGTATATGAGCTAGGATAAGCAATATGAACAATGAGATATATCCTATATGATAGAAATATATGCAAGGATATATAAACAGCACAAGGGTAAACAATCTAAACAAGATAGTGGATGATATAGAAATGAGCAATGCACAATGACGATATAAGATATGAACATAAATATGAAAGAACGCCAAAGCACACTCAAACAAGCAATATGATCACGGAGTTCGGACCTTCCGTCCTACGTCTCCGCTCCCCATGTGACGCCCCTGGGTTCACACAAGGTTGCAGTCCGAGTTGAAACCAGGAATGTCAAACCTGTCATGCACCACATCGTGTAATAACATATTTCACCACACAATCACTATCTCTCTAGTGGAGTCAACAACAGGTGTAGGTACAAAGCAAGTAAAAGGTGTTACAACAGAAACTTCATGAAATGATAGAACATCAAATTAACACATCTCATCAACCAAATAAGCTGGAATACATAGTCAAGACTGAAGTGAATAACAATAATCTGGAGATCTCAACATGTCTCAAAATACATAGAATCTGATACAAGAAATAAGGCACACAGCCTTTACAACTCTAGAACATAAACCTCTCTAGTCTAAAATGTCTCAAGTGGAGTATGAAAATAAAATACATCTAATAGGAGGATAACAGATACTAGAAAGGATCGTCCTCAACCTGCGACTCTCCGGGCTCCTGGCTCGTTACCTGAAAGGGGGAGGGACAACGAGCGTCAAAGCGCTAGCGAGCAACATCACAACCAACCCCAAGGGATAGGGCTCGTTGTGTATGAAAATACAGTTAACACCATATAATATAAAATATTTACACAAACATTAATGGGTTTTAGTACTTAGGGAAATACAACACGAGCATAGGTACGTCGAGCGAAATAATCCAAACAAGGAAACCCTCATGTATATACCTTGTATCTCAAATTATAGATCCCTAAATACAAAGCCCTAGTTTTGGTCACAAGAAAGATAAAGAAAAGAATACATATACCCATCTCTACCGATAACATGGAAATAAAAACGAAGCTACAATAGGTGTCATGTTCAACCTAGGTAGCAATCATGCTCCGGCCAAAAATAATATGTCGTGTACCCAACTTGGTTGAATAACGTGCTCAAGGTTTAGCAAAAGCCTAATACATGTTGAAATGGATTATAGTCCAACACAAGGACTTTAATGGATTATAGTCCAACACGAGGACTTTAATGGATTATAGTCCAACACGAGGACTGAGTACAAAACAAAAAAAATGCATGTGTTATTCCTGTACATACCCTGCTGTATTGACTTAAACTCGTGTCCGGAGTGTCATCTCACATGTACAGGTGAAATCATAATCACTGTATGCATATATACTTATTTTTACCCAACAGGTGATTTAAATAGAAACACGAACGAAACAGAAAGAAAGTACTGCGATGAGTCGACCCGTTCTCAAATATGGGTCGACTCAACAGAACACATTTGATAACAGAAAAGGACTTTGTGAGTCGACTCATGACAGTCATGGGTCGACTCATGACTTATGGGTTGACTTGTATACTGACGAGTCGACTCAGCAGAAACAAAAAGGCAACACAACTAGACTTCGTGAGTCGACTCATGACAATCATGGGTCGACTCAACCTGATGAGTCGACTCGTGATGAGTCCTGAGTCGACACGGGCTGAAATCTGCATATATCACAAGTTAAATTCGTCAACTCAATCCATCCTTCCATTACACTGATCTACATCTTTATAGCTATCAATTCTAGACTATGATGCAGTGAGAAAAACATATTTATCATGAGAAACGATTTTCTTGTAGGTTAAATCTCACATTTAACTCCTATACATGAAAGAAAGCATTTATTCAATATAAATCTCATATTTTTATTCTTTAAATAAAATTCCAGATCTGGGTTTTCATCAAAAACTTGTTGGTGAGGATTTTAAAATCCGAAACACATGATTTCTAGCATTAACCCTAACAAGAATATTGATTTATACTTTAAAAATAAGTCTTAGGCTCAAAGAAACTCAAGGAAAACATTTATAAACTGTTAAAAACATAGGAGAAGGGTTGGGCAAGATGTTACTCGCCTCCGAAGTGATGATGACAAGTTCCCTTCACTGAAATCCTCAAAAATCCGCTGAACTCCCCAAAAATCGCCCAAGAAAACCCAAAAACGAGCTAGGGTTTAGAGGGGAAGAGGAGGCTAGGGTTTCTCTTGGGTTTTCTGATGAAGAAGGGTGTTTTCGGGTGGAGGAAACTATATATGAGTGGATATAACCCGACCCGAAACCCAAACAAACCCGACCTAGAAAACCAGAAAAACCCCGATGAGTCGACTCATGACAGTCATGGGTCGACTCATGACTCATGGGTCGACTCATATTATAATGAGTCGACTCAGCAGAGACTAAATGGCAACAGGACTCGATTTCGTGAGTCGACTCATGACAGTCATGGGTTGACTCATGGGCTAAAAACTGTATTCCTCAACTTCTGTTACACATAAACATACTCAAAAAATCCACGGGGTCTTACACCCCACTCCCGGGGAGAAATCCACTATCACAACCGGGTTTTCTACGCTCACCCGAATAACGTTTACACCTCACAGTGTCGGTTTTCAACGCTCACCGAACAATGTCACTCCTCACAATCGGTTTTCTAGTTCACCGAAAACTTCACAACACACTCGGTTTTCTAGCTCACCGAAAACCTTACAACACTCACAATGTAACAAATATAAATTTGTTCTCTACAATATATGAGAACTTAATTAAGCACAACTCAATGTTACAAACTCTCACAACCCTAATATACTATGTATGCAAATACAATAAGCTCAAAGTGTGTGTGTGTAACAATGAGATAAAATCAAATCTAAACTTAATATAAAACTAGCTTTAATAGAAATGATAATCAACAAATAATTATAAATAAAAGCTAGAGTTGAGTTTAGGAAAACTTCTCTAGATCAAGATGGAGAGATGGAGATTTGAGCCCAAACAAGAAGATGATCTCCTCCACTTGTGAAATCCAAAACAGCTTTAAACCAAACCCTTAAACAAGCTTAAACTCCTTTTAAAACCCTTGTTAAAAACTTCTTTTCATTGGTCAAACAAAAAGATCAGCAATGGGGTATTTATACCCTCAAAAAATCTCAGCCAAAACCCTAAAACAAATGACAGAAAAGTCCCCAGAAGACAGCTCAGAAAAATAGCCGTTAGTGTCTAACGGATCTATTTGCGGTCGATCGAAACTATTCGCGGTCGACCGCGAAGAACGAAAGATTCGAGGAACTGTTCTGGACAGTCGTCGGTCGACCGGTGCGGTCGACCGATGGAGCTCTCGGTCGACTGGACCGGTCGACCGACAAACTCTCTATCACACACTGACGGCTGAACATATGAGCGGTCAACCGGATCGGTCGACCGAAATCTGATACTTGAAAATCTGATTTCCTGATTTTAAAACACTGTTTAAAAATATCAAATAAATTCCAAAAAATATAAAACTTTAGGGAATGATTGTAGACATGATAATAAACATACTACAATGACTGGTTTCCAAAAAGGACTTCCCAAATGAAAAATATCATTATTTTACAAAATAGTCCAAAACATGAAAATATGAGATACTTGAATTTTGATGTTTTGACATAAACCAACTTTTGAAACTTTGTGAAATGTTTTTATAGACTTAGTAAAACATGTGTAAACTGATATTGAAGTCTATAAACTAATAAGACAATATTTTCACAAAATTACATATTCTATGCAATGTTTTCAAAAACACAATAGTAAATATGAAATATATGATTACATATTTATAAACATAAAAACTCAAAAACTATGTATGTATATATAACTATATATATGCATAGAAACCAAAACTTATGTATATATATATATATAACTATTTATATATACGAAGAAACCAATAAATGTGTGTGTATAGATATTGAGCTTAGAGTATATAACACACATAATATAAAATCTATAAACTACATTACCCAAGCAATCTTGATCTTCAATATGCTTGACTTGGTAATCTCGTGGATGAAGCTTGAACTTGATCTTTAACTTTGAATTGCAAGGCTTCAACCCGACATTCCGCCAACCTCCTTTGGATATGATCGTTGAAGCTCTATTCCATCCATCCTCCGACTACGTTGTTTGTCTATAATAAATAAGAAAACACAAACACTAGACAAACAACATTAGAAGTAAATTATTTGTTAAACATCATCAAAACAAGAAGGCCAACAATCTTCCCCTTTTTGATGATGACAAACAATTTACAAAAAGGATATATGCATGAAAGGAAATGAATAAACAAAGTATAATATATCATGCATATAAACAAGAAAGAATATACTCACAATAAGAAAGAATATACTCACAATATTTCTCCCCCTTTGACAACATCAAAAAGGGGACAAAAGAATTAAGAGAGCGAAAGCTCTCCCTATCAATAAGCATAGGTGAGTATAAAAACAAAAATAGAATAGGGAATAGCTCCCCCTATCAAAATGCTATATAAAATATATGCAATAAAGATCAAGGCAAAACATGTGAGCAAGCATACATGCTAAATATTACTCACATTCAAGAGATAATGAGAACATATATAAATATATCAAGATGAACATAGTGTCTCATATATAAAAACCATGTATAAATAGATTTATGAAATCAAAAAGAAAAAGAGCATGAGAATCATGCAAAATGTTTTCAAATGAAAACAAATCAACCAAATGAAATCATAAATCAAAGTTTAAATCATATAAGAACATAAAACTAAATCATCATTGATTTTCAAAAATCAAGAGAGGCAATTATATTTAGCTCTTGAGCTAGTATCAACCCATATAAACATTATAGCATCCGGTAAACATGATTTGGGAATAAACACACAATAAACCCGGAGGGTATATAACTACAAGCCTCTCATTAAAATCAAAACATGAAAACAAAAGATTTGATCAATTAAAAATTTGTTTTCATAATCAAAAGATTTTAAGACATAATTTTCAAAACCAAGGAAGGAAAAAGTAAGAACACTAAAATTCTTGGTTTAAAATTTAAATTTGTTTTGGTACCCAAGAACTCTTGGTACCAAAAGGTTTAGGGACATGACCCCTATCATTTAAGCTCAAAGCCCTAGGGTTATGAACCCTCTTAGGCGCATGTGGTGCACGAACATGGTCATAACAAAAATCACTCAAATGACCCTTCCGATTACAATATGTACAATAGAAAGGAAGCATTGGCTTATGTTGACCATTAAAAGGTGCACGTGGAACATTTGCAAATAAAGATGGTCTTTTAAGATTATTTTGCAAATGAGAAACAATTTGAAATAATGTTGGTCTGCTTGAAATATTTTGCGATTTAGAAACTTTTCGCAAATCAAAACAAAACTTAGCTAAGTGACCAACTCTACCACAAAAATCACAATGATACACAAGAGCATGCTTATGATGAGAAATAGGTGCATGTGTGTACATGTGATGAAGAAACTTGATGAGATGCACAAGAAGGATTAATATTCTTATGTTTTTGTGCATCATAGCAAAATTTAGCTAAATGGCCTTTACGACCATAAATGGAGTACTTTTAAACTTTGCTATACAAGTGTGCATAGTGTGTAGGTGATTTATAAGTTATAGCACTAGATTTAGCACACTTGTCCATAAGTTTCTTATGGTTATCAATGCATATTTTCAAAGTTGAATCTAAAGATGAAATACTTTTATTCATAAGATTCAAATCTTCATTTTTAGGCACATATGCATTTTTAGAAGTAGAACATATATAGTCATTTATAAAGGAAGCAGTATCATTTTGTATGTTCTCTACTTCTAACATGGCATTATCTTTTTCATGAGTTAACAAGGCAAAGTTTGAAAGCAAAGAATCATGATCCAATTTTAATTTTTCATTGTTTTCTTTAAGGATCACATTTTCATTAGAAATAGTTTCAAACTTAGATGCTAACAACTCATGATCGGATTTCAAATTATCATGCTTGCTTTGTAAATTAATAAAATCATTTTGCAATTTGTTAAAGGCATGCAATAATTTTTTACTAGCACAAGCAAGTTCATCATTAGGTAAATCATTAGTGGTTTCGAACTCGCAAACCTCACTAGGGCTATCGCCTAGTGGCCGTGTGCATGATGCTCCACATGAACTTGAATTCGGATCCTCCAAAGCTTGTCGGATCGCCTCCAAGTCCCCTTGATGTGCTTCTATAAATTTCCAAAGTTTGTAAGCACTATCAAAATGAACAAACTTGTTAGACATAGATGAATTAAAAGCATTTAGCAAATATTCTAACAAAATATTGGTCATTGTAAACATACGATGATCATTCTTATTCCACTTGGATTTCTCCAAAATGGGCACAATATAAGCATCATCTATAATTTCCCATAAATTAAAATATTTAGATCTAACAAATAGCTTAAATCTAACACACCATTGGGCATAAGGGAAATTATCTAATCTAGAAGTAACACTAGAATCATAGCCTAAACAAGATGCATCATTCATATCCATAAATTATAAAAATATGCAAGCAAGATGCAAATGCAATCAAAACAAGATTAGCACAATAAAATAACTTGGATCTTTAACTCAAGGTGATTAGACCTTAAATCAAAGAGCACCAAGCTCTAATACCAATTGTTAGACCCTAGAGGGGGTGATTAGGGTCTTATGCTAATCTAATCTGATTTAAATGCCAATTAAAGTTAATTAACAAGTTATCCTAGCAAGTATGAAATGCAACAATGTATATGAGCTAGGATAGGCAATATGAACAATGAGATATATCCTATATGAAAGAAATATATGCAAGGATATATAAACTGCACAAGGGTAAACAATCTAAACAAGATAGCGGATGATATAGAAATGAGCAATGCACAATGGCGATATAAGATATGAACATAAATATGAAAGAACACCAAAGCACACTCAAACAAGCAATATGATCACGGAGTTCGGACCTTCCGTCCTACGTCTCCGCTCCCCACACCCGGGGAGAAATCCACTATCACAACCGGGTTTTCTACGCTCACCCGAATAACGTTTACACCTCACAGTGTCGGTTTTCAACGCTCACCGAACAACGTCACTCCTCACAATCGGTTTTCTAGTTCACCGAAAACTTCACAACACACTCGGTTTTCTAGCTCACCGAAAACCTTACAACACTCACAATGTAACAAATATAAATTTGTTCTCTACAATAGATGAGAACTCAATTAAGCACAACTCAATGTTACAATCTCTCACAACCCTAATATACTATGTATGCAAATACAATAAGCTCAAAAAAAAGTGGGTGTGTGTAACAATGAGATAAAATCAAATCTAAACTCAATATAAAACTAGCTTTAATAGAAATGATAATCAACAAATAATTATAAATAAAAGCTAGAGTTGAGTTTAGGAAAACTTCTCTAGATCAAGATGGAGAGATGGAGATTTGAGCCCAAACAAGAAGATGATCTCCTCCACTTGTGAAATCCAAAACAGCTTTAAACCAAACCCTTAAACAAGCTTAAACTCCTTTTAAAACCCTTGTTAAAAACTTCTTTTCATTGGTCAAACAAAAAGATCAGCAATGGGGTATTTATACCCTCTAAAAATCTCAGCCAAAACCCCAAAACAAATGACAGAAAAGTCCCCAGAAGACAGCTCAGAAAAATAACCGTTAGTGTCTAACGGATCTATTGGCGGTCGACCGAAAATATTCGCGGTCGACCGCGAAGAACGAAAGATTCGAGGAACTGTTCTGGACAGTCGTCGGTCGACCGGTGCGGTCGACCGATGGAGCTCTCGGTCGACTGGACCGGTCGACCGACAAACTCTCTATCACACACTGACGGCTGAACATATGAGCGGTCAACCGGATCGGTCGACCGAAATCTGATACTTGAAAATCTGATTTCCTGATTTTAAAACACTGTTTAAAAATATCAAATAAATTCCAAAAAATATAAAACTTTGGGGAATGATTGTAGACATGATAATAAACATGCTACAATGACTAGTTTCCAAAAAGGACTTCCCAAATGAAAAATATCATCATTTTACAAAATAGTCCAAAACATAAAAATATGAGATACTTGAATTTTGATGTTTTGACATAAACCAACTTTTGAAACTTTGTGAAATATTTTTACAGACTTAGTAAAACATGTGTAAATTGATATTGAAGTCTATAAACTAATAAGACAATATTTTCACAAAATTACATATTCTATGTAATGTTTTCAAAAACACAATAGTAAATATGAAATATATGATTACATATTTATAAACATGAAAACTCAAAAACTATGTATGTATATATATAACTATATATATGCATAGAAACCAAAACTTATGTATATATATAACTATTTATATATACGAAGAAACCAATAAATGTGTGTGTATAGATATTGAGCTTAGAGTATATAACACACATAATATAAAATCTATAAACTACATTACCCAAGCAATCTTGATCTTCAATATGCTTGACTTGGTAATCTTACGGATGAAGCTTGAACTTGATCTTTAACTTTGAATTGCAAGGCTTCAACCCGACATTCCGCCAACCTCCTTTGGATATGATCGTTGAAGCTCTATTCCATCCATCCTCCGACTACGTTGTTTGTCTATAATAAATAAGAAAACACAAACACTAGACAAACAACATTAGAAGTAAATTATTTGTTAAACATCATCAAAACAAGAAGGCCAACATCTATTTCTATTTCTGTTATCGCATTGGTCACGCTTCTATTATCATTACTGTTATTGCATCTGTTATTGCCTTAGTCGTTCGATAGTTCTTTTCTCCCTTGTGGGATCTTGCTGTGTGCCATGCACGCTATCATATACCTATTTTCTCTGGTATACGTCTGATTTAGAGGATGGACAGGTTCAGCTTGGAGATATACTAGAGCCAGAGTATCCATAGCAGGAGTGTTTTGCAGACAGAGTTGAAGAAGAAGCAGAAGCTTAATTACCCCTTTTTAGCCGGTTGATGGACCTAGTTTACTTTTGTAGTATTTCCTTTCTATTTTCGTTGGACGATGTATTTTTATATTTCTCCAGTACTCAGTTGTTCATTTTTGTATAAGGGCATGTTGACCCGAATATTATGTCCTAGATCATATTTCTTTTATGATATGGATCATTTCGTTCTAAGTTTGTCTATTATATTCTTGCTAACTGTGATCGGGAACTTGTGACCTCGCATTTATTTCTTAACGCTTAGCGTATTAGATTGAGTAGAAAGGGTCTAGTACTTATTTCTCCTCAGTCTAATACATCATGGGCTTGCTCACGTTCTGATTCCCCGGAATTTTACGAAGTAGGGCGTGATAGGTTTTTTTGGTGGCCCATGCAAGTCGTGGTCCTGAGTTCCTACCAGTGAGAATATAACGGACAACTTAGACTCATATCATATTTTATCCGTAAGACTATAGTTAGATCTTATCCTATTATTTCGATAAATTATATCTTAGTCCCTACTTTATCACTTTTTGATTCTGGAACTTCCCACTGTTTCTTGTCTCGTCACTTCCCGACTACACTCTCTTTGTATAACTTCTCTTTCTTCATACCGATTATTATTTTATGTGTTATTATTTTTACAACTATGTTTTTTATTTGACTTATATATCATTGATTTTATTGTTTTTTGCATTATTTATTACATTATTTTATGTATCACACATAGCGTTATATTATATGTTTTTTATTAAAAATATATATCATTACTTATATATTTTCAACTATCCAAATCATGTCATTAGATTTCACATATACATCACATAACGTATCTGATATTTAGATTATTTTATTATGTTTAATATATTTATGCATATCTAAATTGTGTATGTGTATGCTTTTTCTGTCATACCATCTATTATTTACTTATGTTTTAGATTATTGGATATTGTTCGTATTTTTAGTGATATACATTAATAAGTTCATGATTTTAATATTCTACATATGTATTACATTCTTATTCTTTATTTTTTAACTCACAACATTTTTAGTATATAGTTATCTTATCAGTCAGTTTTGTCTTTCTAGGTTGTTTTAGTATGTTCACATTGGTTCTGTTATTTCTAAGAGCAATGTATTTCTATTTTGATATTCAAGCAATTATTCATATTGTTAAGTTTAGAGTTTGAGTTACTAATTATATAGGATTTTGATACATTATATCGTATCATTAGTTATTATTCTTTTATATAAAAGATAATTCCAAATAACATTTATGTTTCAGTGTGTTCAATGATTTTTGTATGTGTTAATTTATTTTTTTGAGCTTTATGCTGTCAATTTGTTCGTTACTTATTTGAATGCATTGATTTTTAAGATTGATGATTCTATATTCAACTTATTACTATAATTAGTAGTATGTATTTTATGCTGATTGTATCTATGTGATTTTGACTACTATGCAATATATTGCTATATCTAAATTAATTTTATACAGTGATGATTATTATTATTATATCTTATTTATATTTATTATTTTACCTTATGAATATTACTAATATTTCTCATTTATCATATTATTTGTCGAATATATATAGTTATGTCCTTTCTATTATGTTTTGTATAATATGTTTATTTTAAATTACTTGTTTGCTCTTATGTCTATTTTATCATATAATATTTTATGACTATTTCCATTATAATTTATCTTGTTAGCATGATTAGTACTATGAGTATTCATACTTTTGTATGTTTATTATTATGTATGTGTTTTTATTTTTAACGATTATTATATATGATGATTTTATTTGCTATATTATATAAATATGTTTAATATTGATTTAGTATTGTGTTTTGTATGATAATTATTTACTGTCATACGCTCTCAAAAATTATTAATCATAACTATAGCTATTTTTATTAAAATTATCATCACGTTCTATCTTTACTGTTTGTTATTTTTTATTATTATATATATGTTTTCTTACGTGCGTTTATATTTTGATTGCTTTGAATATATGTTGCCATAGTACTATCTTTGAACCTTTTTAACATAATTGCAAATTTTTATTTTTCGGAATTTATGTCTTATATGTCTTATTTGGTTGAATATGATTTGCTGATTATATTCATGTTTTATTTTGTAATTATACTTTTATATATCTTGAATATCTATTCTACTAACTGGTTGTATGATATTTCTATTGTGATTTATTTTTATTATTATTTTCATGTCTCTTTATGTTGTCTTTTATGTTGTCTAAATTATATGTATGTTTGATTATTTGCTATTTTGTTTTGCTTATATACTCTTCAAATATTTCTTTTACTTTTGCTTGTATATAATTCATCTGTTAATTATATTGTGTTTATATTTTAGTGTTTATCATCTACTTACGTATGAATGATTTATATTTTGATGAGATCTTTTTATCTTTTATCTTCTTTCTGTTCTTCTTTTAATTATTTATATTATTGAGTTGATATACTTTATCATATGTTCTAGTGATTGACAATTGTTTGAATTACGTATTTATATTTCATATTATATTTTTATATGTTATATATTTGTTCTATTTTACCATTTCTGTGTTATTGATTATATATTCATACTGTGATGTGTTGTCTTATGATACTATATCAATAATATCATGTTGATTATATTTTTCTATAATTGTATATTTGTTATTTACTTCTTTGTTATTAAACTATGTTGACTGATACTGATATTTTTGCATATGCCTAGATATTATGTTATTTTATAATTTGATATGTATCAACTATTTTATTTACTATATACAAGCTTCTTTATACCTATGTAATCTTTTTTCAATATATGTTCATTCTCTTTATGTTATACTTACATCACTCTTATTATTTATACTACATACCAGACTTTCTTATGATCTTATGTTATATACATTCCTTGATGATTTGTGTGCTTTTTATACTTCTGCTTTATCATTATTCATGCTTATTTTATATTCTCTGACTATACATTATTGATCTATACTACATACCTTTTACTATTAACTGTTATCATCATATTCTGCTTGTTTGGCTTTGTATTTGACTTGCTCATATAGCTTATATTTGATATTGATGCCTAATGCATTCTCATAACATGTTTCATGCCTTATATGTACAGTATGTGAATTTACATTCACATTTTTGTCATCTTATTTATTTATAGAATATTATATCTAAATGATGCTTTGTATAGAATATTTTTATTACTTTTCTATATGTGTGCTATAAATGTTTAAATATCATTTTGTGTCTATAGTGATAACTTAGTGTTTTAACTTAATGTTTAAATATCACTTTGTTTTAAGAGGTGTGATGCCCCTGGGTTCACACAAGGCTGCAGTCCAAGGTGAAAGCATAGATGTCAAACCTGCCATGCACACACACTCTGCATAAACATGTTTCACCAATCACAGTAATATCCTCTAGTAGAATCAAATAGGGGTGCAGGTACAAACAGGCAAAATAAAGGGAATAAATGTAATAGACATGATATAGAAGAGATATCTCATAAATGAAAAGAATCATGTCTCAACTATAATACATCTGATATCTGAATAATAAAAATATCTCAACATGAATCAACTAAAAATCGTACTAAGGCACACTACCTTTATAATATGAATATGAAACTCTAATGTCTGGATAAAACTTAAAACTACAGTGGAGTCTCTACAAGTAAAAAAATACGTGACGGCGACTATGCCAGAACTCCGTCACCCTGCGGCTCTCCAAAACTCTGAACTACCTGAAAAGTAATTTAAAAAAAAGAATAATAACAAGAGAGTCAGAGCGCTACAGCAAGATTACCTCCATCCGTCCCCAGGGGAAGAGCTACTAGATGGAGTGAAGGCTCTATCTATTAAGCATAGTCTACCTAGATTCATTTTCCCCGTATCTAAGTGGTATTAACATTTAGAAACCTACAACATGAGACGTAGTACGTCGAGTGAAATAATCCAAACAAGGAAACCCTCATGTATATACCATAAGTCTCAAATTGTAGATATCTAAACATTAATACCGAACTAAGAAAATACAATCTAATAAAACCAACAATTAGAAATCCATAACACGAGACTGGTACGTCGAGCGAAATAATCCAAACAAGGAAATCCTCATGTATATACCATAAGTCTCAAATTGTGAATCTCTAATCATTGATCCCAACTAAGAAGTAAAAAAATAGTAAAAGAAATAAGATATTAACACATCGTATTTATAATATCTTCCACTATCACTGGAGAGATAGAATAAAATACCAACACATAATTTTGTATACTTTCAAAAGCAATATATCTCAATTATATAGTTCAATAATAGGTCGTATTCATAATCGGCATCTGTCATACTTAGGCTATCAAGTAATTGTCTCAGTGCAACGGACTACCCTGTAGGTATCCTGAACTACGTACACGGCTCATTAGTCTCATCGTGATCTCAGTGCGTAACATGAGTGCAGGACGGACTACCAAATAGGCATCCTAGAAATATGGCTCACGAGCCTCATCGCACCCTAGTGCGGGACGGATGGCTACATCAAGCCTCCTAAAATCCGACTCAATGGCCTGTACATGTGGAATATCGACGCACTACCTCATGTAGTACTGAACTGAGCTCATCAACGATATCCACCTCATGTAAATCTTTGTATCTCTGGTATGTTGACGTACTATCCCATATAGTACTGAACTATGCTCATCAACGACATTCACCTCATGTATAAACCGTGTATATCTGGTATGTCGACGCACTATCACATATAGTACTGAGCTATGCTCATCAACGACATCCAACATGTATATGAACGATATCTAATTCAAATATGATCAAATTAAAATTTATCATAATCCCATTGGGTTTCTTAAATGTATAACATAACATATTCATGACTATACGTGTAACATCAAGCGGCTCAAAACTCCGCGAACGCACCTCAAAACGGCGCAACACAGCTCCACAAAACGAGCGGGAAAAATAGACAGGACATCTGTTAGTAAAACAAGCATATCTTTCTCTAGGAAAACTATTTTTACAAATAGGTTTCTGTTTTGAAAATTAGATTCACACATCTTTCATATGACATAAGTTTGGTTTAGTTTGGTGTTCATTTGTTATCCCAAATATCCAGTTAAACATTATATATGTGCAGCCGTTTTTCTGCAGGACATGTTGTTAGTAAATATAACATACCTTTCTCTATACAAACTCGTTTTAAGAATGGTTTTCTTTTTTGAAACATATATTCATACATATTTAAAATGACATAAGTTTGGTACAGTTTGGAGTTCATTTGTTATCCTAAATATCCAGTTAAATATTATATATGTGCAGCCGTTTTTCTATAGGACATGTTGTTAGTAAAAATAACATATCTTTCCCTATACAAACTCTTTTTAAGAATGGTTTTCTGTTTTGAAACCTAGATTCATACATATTTCAAATTACATAAGTTTGGTTCAGTTTGGAGTTTATTTGTTATCCTAAATCTCTAGTTAAATATTATATATGTGCAGCTATTTTTCTGCAGGACATGTTGTTAGTAAAAATAACATATCTTTCTCTATACAAACTCTGTTTAAGAATGGTTTTCTGTTTTGGAACCTAGATTCACACATATTTCAAATGACATAAGTTTGGTTCAGTTTGGAGTTCACTTGCTATCTTAAACTCTCAATTAAAGATTATACAAGTGCTACAGTTTTCTGCAGAAAAACATATATATAGTACATCACTTAAATTTCTCATATATGAATAAAATTATGAAAAACCCTAATGATCATGATTATGATACTATTATAAATAGTAAGAAAATATTACTAATCTAGTAGTGGTTTAAGATTTATTATCAAAAATCTGACTTTTAACACCTCATGTTAAAATTAAAGCATGAAAACACATATTAAACATCATAATAATCATCTACACTAGTTATTTAACTATGGGGATGTGTTTAGATGAAGATAATCTTTCCTTAATCTCATATGCAAGCCTCTGAAATAAACAAAAAGCAATCCATGAGCACAAACCACCCGTTCTCCCTCGTCACACGTCGATGATCTCGCCATTGTGTCAATATTTGCTTCACAAAGCTCTCAAAACACATAAGAATAAGATCTAGAGTTTTTGAGGGGAGAAGGTGGATACTAGGGTTCATAGATATGATAAAAGAAGGAAATTTTCATGAAAAACATAGGTATTTATAGAGGCAAACCCAAAACAAACCTGTTTGACCCGAACCACGTTTCCTAGTTTGACTAGGAAAACAACCTTCGGTATGTTGGTCATAACTTTCATGTACGACCTCGGAATGAGGTGATATAAGATTTGTTGAAAATCTCTTGAAGATACCTACAACTTTGTTATTTTAAGTTTATCTAGATTCTAACTTTTTAGTGTGTAAAATGCATATACTTTTAACTAGTCGTTTTTTCCAGATTCAGGCCCGTGCACGTGTGCATGATATCACTTCTATATTCACATATATACATTGAATTGATCTCAAATAAATTCTTAGCATACTAAAACATTAATAAATATTATTTTTTTATAATACAATACATTTGTTATTTATTATAAAATATTCAAATTTTTTGGGGGTTTTACATTCTTCCCCCCTTAAAAGAATTTCGTCCCCGAAATTCCGTAAACATATCGTAGAGGATAATAATACATTACCATAAATCTTCAGATATAAAACATTAAAATTTCTACACTTAACACTGTAAAATGTGAATATTCCCACTTAACCCCTAACTAAACGGAACTAGTACGTCGGGCGAAAAATCAAAACAAGGAACCCCCCATATATATACCATGTGTTCCGAATGATTAGAAGTTAAGTGTTAACACCTCATTCTAGCGTTAAATATAACTATGACCATATGGGTAATCATGAACACCAATCAAAATCAATCAACTTACCTGTTCAAACATGTGCGGGTAGTCGCGATGCATAACATCTTCGTGCTCCTAAGAATCTTCCTCGATATCTATACTTAACTATCTAGAATGCAAATACTCCCACTTAACCCCTAACTAAGCGGAACAAGTACGTCGGGTGAAAAATCCAAACAAGGAACCTCCCATATATATACCATATGTTCCGAATAATTAGGAGCTAAGTGCTAATACCACCATTCTAGCGTTAAATATAAATATGAGCATATAGATAATGATAAACATAGACAAATCATATCCAAACAATGTACTTGCTCAAATAGGTGCAAGTAAATAGGTGCAAGTTGTCGTGATGCATATCCTCATCGCACCCCAAGAAACTTTCTCAGCTCCTTTCCGATTCCATTGAACTTTAACTAAATATATCACTTTGTTTCTTAGTCTCTTGTCCTCATTGGCAAGAATACACACATGAATTGCAATAATAGTTATATCATCAAGAATCTCAACCTATGGCGTGTCTAACATTCACTACTGCTCCTCGTCACGTAGATGCTTCGTAAGTATTGAAACATGGATGATATCGTGTATACTCGACATCGATGCTGGAAGATCTAGCCGATATGAAACAGCTCCAAAGCGCTCTACTCTCCTGAATGGACCAATATACCTCAGGGAAAGTTTCTCCCGTCTACCAAATCGCTGAACTCCCTTCATTAGCGATATTTTAATAATACATAGTCCCCAACCTGGAACTCTAATGGTCGTCGTTTCTGATCTTTATAATTCTTCTGACGACTCTGAACTGAAAAATACGCTCCCAAATTATTGCTACTTTTTTATAGTCTGTCTCACTAACTCTGGTCTAAGCAATAGGTTGTTCTCTGGTTCTGCTCAGTAACTAGGTGATCTACAAGACCTCCCGTACAACGCCTCATACGGTGCCATACCAATTGTTACTTGGTAACTGTTGTTATAAGCGAATTCAATCAATGAGATGTGGTCCTCCTAACTGCCCTGGAAATCTATAACACAAGCCCGCAACATATCCTCCAACCCTTAATTGACTCTCTCTCCATTTGTCCATCTGTTTGTGGGTGAAACCCACAAGAATACGAGAACTGGTTACCAGAAGAATTCTGGAAGCTCCTCCAAAAGTACGAAGTGAAAACTGAGCCTCGGTTTGATACAATCTTCTCTGGAACTCCATGAAATTTCACTTTCTCCTGGATGAATATCCTTGCATAAGTCTCTGGTCTAAAATCAAACTAGCTGAGGGTGTAAAGATCTCGGTACAACGAGCATCTCAAAGTTGAAATCTGATGTCGACGCTTCCTGCTCAATGCGTCTGCCATAATGTTTGCCTTCCCTGGATGATACTGAATCACAAACTCATAACCATTAATAAACTCAACTCATTGTCACTGTCTTTGATTTAGTCCCTTCTGAGAAAAATACATTTCAAGCTCTAGTGATCCGGAAAAAAAAATATCTCGAATTGCATTCCATACTAGTATGTCTCCATGTTTTCAGTGCGAAGACCATTGCTGCTAGCTCCAAGTCGTGCGTGGGATAGTTCTTCTCATGCGTCCTTAACTATCATTAAATATATTCTACTACTCTTTGGGTCTGTATCAAAATACCCCTAGACCCGATAATGGTGCATTTGTGTAGACGACAAAGGTCTTATCACTGCTCGGAAACTTAGTCTTCAAAGTCTTAAAGGCCTCCTGGCACTTCGTGCTCCAAACAAACTGTACACCCTTCTTTGTAAAACGTGTAAGCGGCGTCGCAAATCTTCAAGAAGTCCTGAATGAACTTTCTATAATAGCCTGCTAATCTCAGGAAACTATGACTATCTATAGCTGTTTTCAGCGGTTCCCAATCTAGTACGGCCTCCACCTTAGCTGGGTCTATTGCAATACCTTCTTGGCTAATAACATGGCCCAAAAATCTGACTTCAGAAAGCCAAAACTCATACTTGCTGACTTGGCGTACAACTGATGCTCCCGCAATGTCTGCAATGCCAAACGAAGATACTGCTCGTGCTCTGCCTCCAATCTCGAATATATAAGGATGTCATCAACAAAAATGATCACGAATTGGTCCAAGTATGGACTGTTTGCGGGAAAAATCGTGTCTTTCTTCATCGATTCCATTACACTCTCAATAACTATTTTTCGGTAACAAAGATCCGGTCTTTTTATAAGATCCGGTTACAATGAAAATCAAATAAAAAGAAAAGAAAAATTACAACTTTCTCCTTTTGTCGAACAAATCACGAGCTCCTGTTGTGCGGTCGCTCGCTTGCGTGGGTTCTTCGCCTGCGCCGGGGTTTATCCGTGGACCACCACGAGATCTAGATCCGGTCGGATCTACACAGTACGACGGGTATTATTTCACTAAGGAAATAATAGCCGGGGGGGATTATTTCACCAAGGAAATAATCACCCGAATCTCGGGATCAAAGACCAAGCTTTGATCCGGAGTGTGCCTGCGTAGATCTGAGATCCGGTTCCTCTCGAACTCTTGCCTTATTTGGCGTTAACGATCACTGAGCATCGGATCTGGATGAGCAAGTCTTCAAAGTCCCAAAGCTTCAATCTTTTTTAGATCTGAGCTTCGAATCCAGCAGGGCTTCGCCTCCAAAAAATCCAACCTTTACAAATGAACCAAGGGGGGCCTATTTATAGGCTACCCTCACTGTGCCTTGGGCACAAGGTGGCTGGCCACCTTGGTGGCTCAGCCACCGAGCCACCTTTTGGTGGCTCGGTGGTGGCCGAGCCACCTTGGTGGCCGCCGAGCCACCACAAGGTGGCTCGGCCACCGAGCCACCTTGGTGGCTTGGTGAGCTGCCCTCCAGGTGTTTGTTGATTTGCCGTTCTATGTCCGTTTTCTGGTTTTGTCCGTGATTTGGTTGTGTGGTTGATTTGTTCGGACTCAATTCGTTGACCTGATTTGGTAGTAAATCCACTTCTGAGTTTGAGTCTGAAACTGATCTTGATTCGATCGTGATTCGTCCGAGTCTGTTCTTGGTTGGATAACTCGTTGATTCCTCAACCTGTTAGCTTGATTCCGCACGCGAGTGGATTCATTCCGTTGTTTGCGTGCGACTCGTTAGCCTCGTAGCCTCGTTAACCCATTTCGTCGCGTATCACTTGGCTTCGGTGTTGTGAACTAACGATCGTGTTTGCGTGCGTCGCCCGATGGTTGGTTCGACATCGTCAAGCTGTGTTAAGAGACCTATAGGCAGTTTTATACGCCTACAGATACCCCCTCCAAAGTATTTCAGCCTCGTTCTTTTATAGAAGAGTCTGGAATACTTTGGATATGATTGTCCCATCCTTCAATCGGTTATGACGGGATATCTGGAATGGCTTCTATTCTTGATTCCTTCAGTCCTCCAGGCTATTCGGTGCTTTGTCGAATGTCTGTAAGGGTTCCGGTGCTGCATTTATTGTCTGATCGTCTGTCGGAATTTTGAACTTGAAGTCGATTCTCGATTTCCTGGCTTTTTAGCTCGAGTTGGCGGTTTCAACATGGAACTGACCATCGATTGCCGGTGTTGAATCTTTATTTACAACGCGTTGTCCGACGTTTGAGCTTCATTACGACGCGTTGTCCGGCGTCTAAGCTTCACTGTGACGCGTTGTCCGGCGTTTGACACAGTTTATACTCGTACGTTTTCTGGAGTATACACAGTTTAAGCTCTTAAGGAATTGGAGCGTGGCAGATACTTGAGTCACGAGACCAATCTATATAATTGATGCGTCAATGACTCGTATTTATAGAATTTTTGGCAAATTCTTAGCCATCAACGGGTTTGATGAGCCTTTACCGACTACCGTTTGAGTCGGGCTAGCATGCAGATTGTTTAAGTTCGTTCCGCATGTGACGTTAAGCTAAAAGAGTTAACCCTTTTAGTGCTACGATATTGAATACGTAGACTTCTTCTTTCTCCTGTGAAAAGACTAAACAGCGACGTGTATGAGACGTTGACTTAGGATTTTTTGGCAAATCCTCAGCCTTCAACGGATTTGACGTGCTCTTACCGATTACCGTTTGAATCGGGCTTACATGCGGATTGTTTTAGTCCATTCCGCATGTGACGTTGTGCTAAAGGAATGAACTCCCTTAGACTTTATGCTATGATGTTGAATACATAGGCTTTACCATTTGTTACGGGAATAGGCTACCCGGCGACGCGTGTTAGGCGTTGACTTTAGGATTTTTGGCTAACCCCCAGCCTTCAACGGATTTGATTAGCCTTTACCGACTACCGTTTGAGTCGGGCTAGCATGCGGATTGTCTGAATCCGTTCGCATGTAACGTTGCGCTCAGAGATTGAATCCTCCGAGACTTGTTGCTATGACTTTGAATACATAGACTTCGCCATTGTTATGGGAATAGGCTACCCAGCAACGTGTATTAAACGCTGATTTATCCCTACTTAGGCTTCGGGATAAAATACCCCAGAATTGAATTCTGGTGTCTCTTTCTACAGAAAAAGACTAAACCGGCGACGCGTGTTAGGCACCGGCATATCCTTTCTTAGGATTCAGGATGAAATTCCCCATGCGTATGAGGCATGGATTTTGGTGTTATTAATAACAACCTGCCACAATGTTGAATATGCGGACGGGTGTTCTTTTTAACGGTTAAGAACTAACCGGCAGCGCGGGTTAAGCGTAGACTTATCCCTGCTTAGGTTTCAGGATAGAATACCCCAGAATCAAGCTTTGGTGTCTTCTTCTTCGGAGAAAGACTAAACCGGCAACACGTGTTAGACGTAGACTTATCCCTGCTTAGGATTCGGGATAAACTTCCTAGGATGAATCCTAAATTGATAAGTTCTTGGAAAAGGATTGGTGTGGGAAGGAAGAATTTTATATTCTATTCCCCGAACAAGGAAGGAAGAATTTTATATTCTATTCCTTGATTCTGGAAAGGAAGAATTTTATATTCTATTTCCAGTGCAAGAAAGAAACTAGAAGTGGGATCTCCACTCCGAGAATCTGGAAGGTCTAAATAAGCTTACCTTTTATAGGATCGGTTATCTAGATGGGAAGATGAGTTCTTCGTTTATCGAAGTGAAATTTCAACTTCGGTTATAACCATGAGAAGGTTTAACCAAAGAGAAAAGAAAGGGAGTTCTTTCGTTTATCGAAAGGGGACTCCAAACTGAAAGTGGACCTCTTGTTCATGGAAAAAGTTAAGAGGGCCAGAAGGACATTTTGGTGGACTCACTGTCAATTGAAATTGATCAGTGAGTGATTTTGGTGGTAAGAAAGAATTTCGGGTTATCCTCTAGAGTGTTAATATTCTTCGAGGAACTTCCCGATAAATGAGTTATCCTGAATGTACTAGGGATAGTACTTCTTCAGGAACTTCCCATTTATTGGCATTAATTGCCTGACGCCCTCTAGAGAGATGAGGCGATATGCGCCGTTTGAGTAGACTGTGTCTATCACAAACGGTCCTTCCCATTTGGGTTCAAATTTACCCTTCTTCTTGGAATTGAGGATTATCGGTCGGCGAGCAGCGAGGACCAGATCTCCTTCCTTGAAGCTTCTTTGTCGGACTCTTTTGTTAAAAGCCCTAGACATTCTGGCTTGATAAAACTCGATATGTTGTTGAGCTTCCAAGCGTCTTTCATCTAACATTTCGAGTTCTTTGAGACGTTTCTGATGTTGCTCTTCGGTCGTCATCTCAGTTGCGAGAGTGATCCGAAGGGATGGAATTTGAATCTCCAAAGGCAGCACAGCTTCACATCCATATACTAACGAATATGGGGTAGCTCCCGTAGGTGTGCGTATAGTGGTACGATAAGCCCAGAGTGCTTCACCAAGTTTATCGTCCCAGTCTCGTTTATTGGTCTTCACGAGCTTTGACAGGATCTTAATGATCGTCTTGTTAAAAGCCTCAGCTAATCCGTTCGCAGCGGGATAATAAGCCGTTGATGAAACGTCTTGAATCTTGAACTTGTCACAGAACCTGACAAAAGCGTTGCTTATGAACTGTGGACTGTTGTCATGAATGATCCGTCTTAGCATGCCGTGTCGGTATATGACATGATGCTTGATGAAGTTGATGACGTTGTTCGTCTTCACTTCTTTAAGCGGAATTGCTTTAGCCCACTTTGAGAAGTAATCCGTGATTGCGAGAATAAATCGATCGCCTTTGACTGAAGAGGGGAAAATAGGACCGACAATGTCCATACCCCATGTCTCGAATGGCCAGGACGTGGTTGACATGTGTAACCGCTCCGGTAGTTGGTGCATATAATTTGCATGCACTTGACAGGCGTGACATCCTCGGGCGTATTCGATTGCGTCACGTACCATTGTTGGCCAAAAATATCCCATTCTCCTGATGCGATCATACAGTTTGGGACCAGGTTGATGCGCACCGCATTCTCCTTAGTGTGCTTCCTTAAGAACTTCTTCTGCTTCTTCGTTCGAAAGGCATCGGAGTAGCAAATCGTCATACCCCCGACGGTATAATGTACGGGTCTCGGTATTATAGAAGAACCTTGGTGCTCTTCGGCGGATTGATTCCCTTTCTTTTACGTCCTCTGGCAGAATACCATATTGGACGTAGTCAATGATGGGAAAACGCCAATCTCGGGACTCAGACCCAATTTGAGTTGAGTTCACCTCCTTGGCGTTTATGTTTCTGTCATCTTCCTCCTTGATATCCATATTGTATATGGGTATGCAGAGTTGATGTGATCTTACTATGACTAGCAGTTCCGCTTCGGGTGGCTGCACAAGTGATACCGCTAGTGCTGCTAGTGTATCCGCATAAGTATTCTGGAGACGAGGGATGTATTCAATAAAGAATTCTTCGAAAGAATCTGCCATTCTGACGGCCTCCTGGTGGTATGGGATCAGGTCTTGGTTCCTGACTTCATACTCTCCACGGACTTGGTTGACTATCAATTGAGAATCCCCAAAAGCTTCGAGATATTCGACCCCCAGCTCCTTGGCGAAACTGAGTCCAATGAGGAGCGCGTTGTACTCGGCTACGTTATTGGAACATGGATCTGTCAGTGAATAAGTCCGAGGCATCACATGCTTCCCCGGGGAAACTAAGACAACTCCAACTCCGGAGGTGACCTTAGGACATCCGGGGGTTACTGCCTTATTAACTGCTCTCGAAGCACCATCAAAGTATAATTGCCATACTTGTTGGTGTGATGTAGTATTAACCTCGTGGGTTTCATCCGGCAAGTCATCATATACTTCTGCCATTTCTGTTGTCGGGCTTGCCGCCAAAAGATCACAAATCGTTTGTCCTTTGACCGACTTCTGTTGTTTGAAGTGCAAATCATACTGGGACAAGAGAAGGGCCAACTTCGCTAACCGCCAATTCATCGAACCCGGTTGCGTCATAAATACCCATACTGGATTAACGTTAGAAATAACGTAAATCATCTGTCCAACCAAGTAATGCCGCATCTTTTGTACTGCGAATACTAATGCTAGGCATTCTTTCTCAATTATCGGATATCGGGACTCAGCGCCTATCAAAGTCCGACTTAAATAATAAACTGCCTGTTCGTGACCATTATCATCGTCTTGCGCTAATAAAGCACTTATCGAGTGGTTCATAGCCTTGATGTAAATCAAGAACGGTTTACCTGATTTTGGTGCGACCAGAACAGGAGGGTTCGTCAGATATGTCTTGATATCTTCGAGTGCTTTTTGGCAAGCTTCGTCCCAAATAAATGACACACCTTTCTTGTTCAGCTTAGAAAAAGGTTGGCACTTCCCAGAGAGATTTGAGATGAACCGCCGGATGTAAGCTAAGCGTCCTTGCAATCCTCTGAGTTCTCTTAGATTTCTCGGGGGTTGCAATTCATGTATCGCCTTCACCTTATCAGGATCGATATGTATACCTTTAGTGGTGACGACGAATCCAAGGAATTTTCCGCTGGACATTCCAAGGAAAGATTTAGTGGGGTTCATCTTCAATTGATGACTCCGCATGAGATCGAACATCGTCTTCAAGTCCTTAATGTGATCTTCTTTGCTGCGGCTTTTCACAACCAAATCATCAACGTAGCACTCAACCGTTTTCCTGAGATGTTCTTAGAAAATCTTAGTCATTGCTCGCTGGTACGTGGCGCCTGCGTTCTTCAGACCGAAAGGCATCACCGTGTAGCAAAAGACACCGAGGGGCATTCTGAACGCTGTATGCTTCTCGTCATCTGGGTGCATTTTGATTTGGTTATATCCTGAAAAGCCATCCATAAACGACATCCTCTTGAATCTGCACGTATTGTCGATGATGACGTCTGTGATTGGGAGAGGAAAGTCGTCTTTTGGACATGCCGCATTCAGGTTCCTGAAGTCGATGCAAATCCTGATTTTGCCATTCTTCTTCATGACTGAAACAATATTGGCTAGCCAGTCTGGATGCTGCTCCTCTCGGATAAACCCTGAGTTGATTAATTTCTTAACCTCTTCATCAATGGCTTCCATAATCTGCAGACAAAACCATCTCTGCTGTTGTTTGACTGGTTTGGCATCCGGCTTGATATCGAGGCGGTGCATTGCCACATTGGGGTCGAGCCCTGGCATATCTTCGTAGTTCCAAGCAAAGACGTCGATATATTCCCTGATGAGAGCAATTAATTCCTCCTTCTCATTTGGGGGAAGACTATCGCTGATGAATATAGGCTTTGGGTTGACCTCATCGCCCATGTTAATTTGGAGTACTTTATCTTCAGTGGGGGGCTCCCTCTGTTCAAACCTGTCACCGTACTGCATGTTCAGGTGATGAACCCATGGATCTTCCCAAGTTGGCATTTGATCGTCTTCTTCTATCATCACAGGATCGACCGTAGTCATATGCGACATCAGCTTCTTGAATGCCTCCCCAGAACTTGTATCAGAATCCCAAGCTGAAGAATCAGAAGAGTACCCGTTCTTGGCTTTGTTAGCAATTTAATCGATAACTTGCCAACCACATTCATCATCAGACGAGGAGACATAGCCTAAGCCTTTTTTGTGACGGTAATAATCATCCGGTTTCCCTTTTGGTACATATGCCGCTTTGGTTGGAAAACGGGGACCTCGATCGAAGTACAAGCCTTCTCCGAGTGTGAAATTATATCCCTGTTTTTCCATGAGCTTGCGCGCTTCCGGACTATACTTAGATAAGTGTTGACCAGGTTTGTCATCATTCCCATCCTCTCTTAAGAAATGATCTGGTAATGGAATATTCTTTCCTTTACCGTAAATCACTTCTTTTTTGCCTCCTGTTTTGGCAAGGATCACCAGGGTTGTCCCGAAAGAATGCTGGAGGCTTTTCTTTGCTACATAAGATGATCGAAGCGGCATATACAAATCGGGATTATCATACAATCCCTTTATCACATCGTCAAGAGACAGTGAGTACTCTAAATCGTCATTTATTTTAATATTGGCAAGTTGCCAGTTACAACTGCCATCTGACGATTGTTCATCGTCAAGATTGATTACAAAGGGTACAATGTCATTAAAAATAAAACCTCCATTGTAATCAAATCCGGCTTCGGAATCAGCTTCTTCTCCGCTGTCCGTGCCCTGGACCGATGGTTCAGTATCGGATTCGTTACCATAAAGGAGAGAATCAGTGAAATAATTCTCAAACCCTTTAAATGGTTACTTATCCGCGACCACTGTCCTGACCCTACCATCTGTGTCGACATATTTCAGACACTGATGGAGAGTGGAAGGAACTATAACATTACTATGGATCCAAGGCCGACCCAGTAGTAAGTTATATGATGTCTCAGCATCAATCACGTAACACGTGACCTCCGTCTTCAGATCACCCATCTGACATTTTATTCAGATCTTTCCCAAAGGCCTTGACCCGCTGGTGTTGAATCCGTAAATGACCGTGCCTGTAGACGCCAATTTGCTGACTGGAATGCCAAGGCTATGCATTAGGCGAAGCGGCATAATGCTCACAGTGGAACCCGGATCCACTTGGATTCGGTTGACTTCGCTGGAGCCAATGTACCCGACGAAGTATAGGGGCTGATCATGGTTCGAATTCTTCGTCTGCATATCTTCTTTGGTGAAGGTGATGTAGGGAAGGTTCTTGGCTGCTACATTGCATTGTTGAATTGACGGTTCTGGCTCTTGCGGTACCGACTTGATCCGAGTGAGGAATGCTTTTGAATCAGCCAATGCTTCTTGTAAGGCTTCCCTGGTCTCCTTTGACAACCGCAGCAACTCGTACAGTGTTATCCACACCGGAATATTGGCTAATTGAGCCATGATATCGAAAATACGTGGAGTTTTCGAGCTCCCCGGTTTATCTCTTCCAATCGGACGATTGAAACGAGACTGCTTTGGATTCTGAACCTCCTGGGGTCCCTTTTCTTTCTGCTTATCCACCGGTTTAGGAGCTGCAATCACCCCCAGCTCTGTTAGAGTCTTGGCTGGTCCCCGTTTGGTCACCCCCTGCTCAGCTAACTGATCACTGGGCGACGGATAGTTGAAGTGGTACTGGTTCCCGCTCCTGGTGGCGAAGACTTCTTGTTCTTCTTCGGAAAGCGGGAAGGTAGGAGCTTCATCGTCACCCTCTTCGAAGATTGCGGAAGTAGCGTTGCAGGCCTTGCCCTTACCCTTTATTTGTTCGGACTGCTCATCTTCAATGAGATCCGGATGAACCCAGAGGATTTCGCCGTTCGGGGCTGTGTGTGGCACAAGTCCCTTTTGGCGCTGTCCATATGGGTCATCATTCACTGTCTTCATTCCCACTTTGGTGACGCGTTTCGGCTCGAACCATGTTATGGGCACCGATCCAAAGCTGATTGACACTGCATTTGCTCCCACATTCTTGGCAGGCTTCGGGGTTATGACGCCCACATTAATAACGCCTAGATCTTGTCCTTGAGGTGGAAGCATGACCTCGTAGGGTGATGGACCGCTCTATGGTACGCGCAGTACTTCGGATCCGTCACTTTGCTAGCCCCCTCTTGATCTACGATCGCCGGCAGCTGGATTTTGTTATTCTCCAACAGGTACTTGAAGATGCCAGGAACTTCATCATCTTTGAAGGAGTAGACTTTGGGAAACCTTAGCTCCGAAGATTTCTGCTTCTGAGACCGTTGTTGCCATTGCGACTGCGACTGTTGTGGCGCTCGTTGCTGCGGCTGTTGCTGAGGTTTCAATTGAAAAGTTTGATTAGCATCAACTGCATTAGCATGCGCCTTACCTTTACATCGTTGGTTAAAGTTCTGCGTTGGAGCATTCGCCGCTTGTTGGCCTCTCTCCGCCTTCTTTCTCCTGAGGAATCGCTCAGATTGTTCCCCTCGGACCTTCAGATCCTTCCATGTTTTGGATGGTGCTGTTCCCATTGCTTCCAACACGTCCAAGGAAAGATTGTTATGGCAGGTCTGGAGAATGAACTCCTCAGTGATCGGGTCCCGGCAATTCATCGCCTTGTTCCGGAACCTTTTGACGAAGGTGTCGACTAACTCCCCGTCCTTCTGCTTCTCATCGAGCAACGATCCGATAGATATCTCGGTGTCATCGTCGAAGAAATTTATGAGGAACTTAGTCTCCATATCGTCCCAGCTGTTCACGCTACCTGGCTTGAGGTGGCGATACCAATCGAAGGCGGCTCCGCGAAGAGTGCCGACGAATGACCGCACCATCAGAGGCTCATTGCCAGAGATAACCCCCAGATGTGATTTGAAATAAATCACATGCTGAGTGGGTGAACCCTTCCCATCAAACGGCGTGAAGTTGATTAGGTTGAACTTCACTGGATATGGGATTGATTCCCATTCTCTCGGGTATGGACAAGGAATGCCCGTTTTCTTCACCTCTTGAGCAGAAATCAACGTATTGATCTTGCTTTCGAGGTTTTTGAGCTTCAAACTTTCACCCGAGTTTTCGTCAGCACGATTCTGAGGTGGAAGCATGGTGTTGTGACTAGCATCCTCATTGCCACCCCCTGCATTAACGGGAGGGTTATTGGCATTGCGAGCTTCATCCGCATCCGTATGCTCAACTTCCTGAACAACCTGATTACGGCGGCTTGGTTCGCCTTGCTGGTTCGTCAGTGCCTGGATTTGTTGCTCATGCATTTCTCTTATATTCTGCATGGCCATCTGCATTTCGAACCTGAAGCTCTCCTGTTGTTTGGCTATGGCATCTTCGAGCATCTCGGCCACTTGTTCCGCGCTTATCATGAATGACTCGCGGGGTTGTCCTTCGCTGGATACGGTATTGTCAGATGCAACTACTGAACCGGCATCTGATTCTTCATCTGCTGAAGGTAATCTTATCCGAACCCTACCGTAGGTTCCTCGTTTGATGGCCCCAGACTGTAGACGGTTCATAGGCCGGGATGCTTTCGGAATCGACTCGGGATTGTCCTGAGCCGATGTTCCCTTGCTCGTCATGTTGGTGGTGACCCTCGGAAATTCTCCATCATCGACCACTGTTCTTCTTTGTCGGAAACGCCTATGCCTTGATTTTGGCGTTTCAGCAGTGAGTCTTTCGAACACTGAAACTCTCTCGGGGACTGCCTTGATGCAGTTGCACTCAGACAGTACCGCCCGAATGATCTTTGAACAAGGGCACTGAGTTTCTAGCCTTCGAGGACTTCTCTTTCTGGCTTTACTCGCACCCCCAACACGATAGTACAACTCGTCCGTTTGAAAGTCGGAGCAACCTATCGTGTGTTGGCACGATTTCTCAGGTATAACGCAATCATCATCAGACGATAACGTTTCCTTCTGAGAGCGAACTGCCTTCTTCGGGCTTTCGAGAGTTACGCGCCTCGAAACATGCCTTTGTGGGCGTGAATTCTCAGCGGGCTCCTGGACTTCAATGCGCAGCGTAGTGCGCTTAGTTGCCCTGATTTCCTCATCATGTTGAGGGTTGCAGCGACCCCTAGCGTGTTGAATCGTTCGGGGCTTCTTCATTGGACCCAAACGTTCCAGAACTAGAGCTTTGCCTCGCTCCTTGGGAAGTGGACCGAGGCGCTCCAAAACCGACTTCCTTTTCTGAGACGGTCCTGCGGGATCTCCCGGAGCAGTTGTGGAAATCATCGGCGGTCTGGATTGATTTGCCAGAGGTTGAACTTTCGCAGGCTGTAGTTGTTGCTCCTTAGTCTGAACCGCCGCTTCAGACTTCGGCCTCCAAACTTTGCGGGTTGATGGCGGCTTCTTGGCCACCTCTTTCTGCAACTTTCTACGGGCTTCTTCGACTTGAGCCCGTGCCTGCACTGATAGTGCGTGGCGCTTGCGAATGCGCTCCTCCAGCGTTAAACGGTTCCGTTTAACACAGACCCATTCGTTGGTTGGCGGCTTGGAGGAGCTGCCATTCATCATTTGTTGAGGCTGCTTGCCTCTCCTGTTCTTCAGATCCGCATCATAGCGGATTCCATCTGTTGACTCCATCGCCTTAGCGAGTTGCCGCGCCAGGCGTTGACGTCGCCTCTGGCGGGCTCTCTTTGAGAGAGTCGCTACGCCTTCAGCGACAGAGGAGTTGGCCAGAACAGATCTGGCCTGGTTGGAAGTTGGTGGAACTTCACCCGACGCAACTTTGGCGTCAATCGGGGTGAGGCCGTCGTTGGTAGCTTCAACTTCTTCGTACCAACAAACTTTTCTCCTAGAGGAGAACTTCTGGGATTTCTTAGACTTGCGGGGGGAGGTGGATCCAGACGAGGATGACAGGTACTCCTCGAACTTTTGTTGGTCGAATTCATATTCGACCTCCTCCTCGACCGGGATCGGGGTCCGCGGCTGCGACGCAATGATCTCGGCAGCGAGATCGGTGGCTCCCACCGTGGTCGCCAGATTGTTCGCGGGAAAAATCGTGTCTTTCTTCATCGATTCCATTGCACTCTCAATAACTGTTTTTCGGTTACAAAGATCCGGTCTTTTTATAAGATCCGGTTATAATGAAAATCAAATAAAAAGAAAAGAAAAATTACAACTTTCTCCTTTTGTCGAACAAATCACGAGCTCCTGTTGTGCGGTCGCTCGCTTGCGTGGGTTCTTCGCCTGCGCCGGGGTTTATCCGTGGACCACCGTAAGATCTAGATCCGGTCGGATCTATGCAGTACGACGGGTATTATTTCACTAAGGAAATAATAGCCAGGGGGGATTATTTCACCAAGGAAATAATCGCCCGAATCTCGGGATCAAAGACCAAGCTTTGATCCGGAGTGTGCCTGCGTAGATCTGAGATCTGAGATCCGGTTCCTCTCGAACTCTTGCCTTATTTGGCGTTGACGATCGCTGAGCACCGGATCTGGATGAGCAAGTCTTCAAAGTCCCAAAGCTTCAATCTTTTTTAGATCTGAGCTTCGAATCCAGCAGGGCTTCGCCTCCAAAAAATCCAACCTTTATAAATGAACCAAGGGGGGCCTATTTATAGGTTACCCTCACTGTGCCTTGGGTACAAGGTGGCCGGCCACCTTGGTGGCTCGGCCACCGAGCCACCAACAGGTGGCTCGGCCGGCCACCTTGGAGGCTCGGCCACCGAGCCACCAAGGTGGTGGCCGAGCCACCTTGGTGGCCGCCGAGCCACCTATAGGTGGCTCGGCCACCGAGCCACCCCATGGTGGCTCGGCCACCGAGCCACCTTGGTGGCTTGGTGAGCCGCCCTCCAGGTGTTTGTTGATTTGCCGTTCTGTGTCCGTTTTCCGGTTTTGTCCGTGATTTGGTTGTGTGGTTGATTTGTTCGGACTCGATTCGTTGACCTGATTTGGCAGTAAATCCACTTCTGAGTTCGAGTCCAAAATTGATCTTGATTCGATCGTGATTCGTCCGAGTCCGCTCTTAGTTGGATAACTCGTTGATTCCTCAACCTGTTAGCTTGATTCCGCATGCGAGTGGATTCATTCCGTTGTTTGCGTGCGGCTCGTTAGCCTCGTAGCCTCGTTAACCCGTTTCGTCGCGTATCACTTGGCTTCGGTGTTGTGAACTAACGATCGTGTTTGCGTGAGTCGCCCGATGGTTGGTTCGACGTCGTCGAGCTGTGTTAAGGGACCTATAGGCAGTTTTATACGCCTACATGGACAGAAAACCCGGTTCATCAAATCCATGAATACATCGGGTGCATTGGCCAACCCAAATGGCATGACAAGGAACTCAAAAGACCCATATCGAGTCAGAAAGGCGGTCTTGGAAATATCCATCTCCCAAACCCGCAACTGATGATAGCCAAAACAAAGATCAATCTTAGAGAAATGATGCGCTCCCTGTAGTTGGTCGAACAAGTTATTAATCCTCGATAATGGGTACCCATTCCGGATAGTAACCTTGTTCAACTCACGAAAATTTATACATAGGCACATACTATAGTCCTTCTTCTTCACGAAAAGGACCGGCGCTCTCCACGGAGAATAACCCCTGCGAATAAAACCCTGAGATAATAACTCATCTAACTTGGTTTGTAGCTCCCTCATCTCAGCAGGTGCCATACGATAGGGTGCTCGGGATATTAGTACCGTACCTGACTGCAACTTGATGCAAAAACTCAACCTCTTTCACTGAAGGTAAACCCGGTATGTCCTAAAAGATATCCTGGTACTCTGAGACCACTCACGTCTCACTCAAATCGGCACCACAATCCCGCAGCATCACCTCCTCGATGTACGCTAGAAATGACTCCACAAACTGGTTGCCCTGTGAGGTCGCTACTATCAACTCAGACCCATAGGATGCTCTCAAGCTGACTGTTTTAGCAAAATAGTCCATACTAACATAAAACATGGTAGGATGATAGCCATCCATACCAAGAATGACGTCGAACACCGACATCTGCAAAACGATTAGATCTATGATAAACTCGGACTCGTCTAGACTGATGACACATCTCCTATGGCCACTCCCTAATAGGGACACCTCCCCTAAAGGAGTAGAAACGAATAACGATACATCTAAAGGATGTGCAACTAGTTAAAACCTATCCATGAATGTATGAGAGATAAAGAATGAGAAGCTTCTGAATCGAACAAGATCCGAGCTGGAAAAGAATAATCACTAAGAAAGCTCCGCTCGCACCATGATCACGCGGTACGATTGCATAAACTCTGCCAGTGGCTGGTGACTGCTATGTTACTGGAAGTAGAATTTATGGGACTATCTATCCCTTAGGAATTTTCTGGATAGCGCAAATCTGGCATGCTGGTCCCTCTATCCTCGGAATGGTAGGTGGTGCCTCGATCTTCTGCTACTGGCCGTAACCGTGGCCCTGCGACTATTAACCCTGACCACTGATCTGCTGGTGGTGATAAAAAAAATCCTTACCCCATTGCTGGGTTTCTCACAGTCTTACAAAAGGTTTATTGTCCTTGCCCTGGTCTCCGGACAATCCTACTTTCAAAATTAACTCTTAGTACGTCTCTCTGCCCCAATCGGGTTAGGTCTAGCTGCTTCCCGAAATAGTAGATGAAATCCTTCTATGAAATTAACATTCACTGCTCCGACATAACTGGAATCGGTGCTATCCTCCGGCGTCGTCCTTTAAGCTGAATATAACTAATCTCTGCCTATGTACTGAGTCAACATTAAGTAAATCTAAAAGTATTTCCCACATATTTCCTCCATTTATAGGTTGTAACTGAATCCGATGTGTCCTAAAATTTTTGTACTCCTAACTTCTAATATCTTCCTCAATCTTACCGAGCCAAGCTTCCTATTCCGCGACTCTATTAATAGCTGGATGTAGCGATGGTGAGACCTTCGGCATTACCTATTCAATAGGTACGGCTGGTACAACTTGTTAGACCCTAGAGAGGGGGTGATTAGGGTCTTATGCTAATCTAATCCGATTTAAAATGCCAATTAAAATTACTTAACAAATATATTCTTGCAAGATAGATATACGAGAGATATAAGCAAGAATAAGCAATATGAACAACAAGATATATCCTAACAAAGAGATATAGGCAATGTATGTGCAAGGATATAAAACTAACACAAGGGTAAACAAAATGAACTAGATAGTGGATCATATAAATAATGAGACAATGGCGATATGAGCAATGAGCACAAATATAAATAAACGCCAAAGCACACTCAAACACAATCAAATGATCACGGAGTTCGGACCTTCCGTCCTACGTCTCCGCTCCTATCTCCCGGGGAGAAATCCACTATCACAATCCGGTTTAGAAGCCGGAACTTCTACACACTCGGTTTACAAGTTTACCGAAAACTCTCAGACAACAAACACTACGCAATCACACTCTACACCCACACAAGTGTTGGACCTAGCCGTGTTTCCCTCAAGTGCTCGGTTACAACCTCTCCCTAGGTTCGTCAACCGACGCCACTCCTCTTGGAACGATCCCCGATGTTAGACCCTAGAGGGGGGGTGATTAGGGTCTTATGCTAATCTAATCCCAATTAATTGCTAATTAAAATTATATTGATCAATAAGTTCTTGCAAGAGATAGATATGAATAAGAACAATAAGAATATGCACAAATAAAATATGAGTCAAACAAAACACAAACACACGATATGTTTACGAGGTTCGGTCACCACGACCTACGTCCCCGCTCCTCACCTCGAGGAGATATCCACTATCACAATCCGGTTTGGAAGCCGGAACTTCTACACACTCGGGTTACAAGTTCACCGAAAACTCTCACACAACAAATACTATGCAATCACACTTTACACACTAAGTGTAGGAACCTAGCCCGTGTCCTCCTCCTCAAGTGCTCCGTTACAACCTCTCTCTAGGTTCGTCAACCGACGCCACTCCTATTGGATTCGACCCCGTCTCTCGCCTCACACTTCTCTTGGTGTACAAGTGTATTATAAGTGATTCTCACAAATAAAAGTTAAATATAATGATTTGTTCTCAAATAACAAGTGAGAACACAATGAAGCTCACACTCACTAAATCACACCCCATAACCCACACTATATGGTATGAAAATATTAAGCTCAATAAGTGTGTGTGATAATAGTGAATGAAACTCAATAAATATAGCTAAATAAAATGAAAATGAAATAACAAGCTATATAAGAGTTTAGAAAACTTCTCAAACAAGAAGAACAGTAGATGATGATCCCAATAGGATTTGAAAGCCACTTCTTGTTGTAGAAAAACTTCTCTTGAAAACAAATTGATGAAATCAACTTTAAACAGCTCTTAAACACACTTAGGGTTTTGTTAAACACAAAACTTAGATTTATTGGATATATAGAAGGAGAGCAGCAATGGGGTATATATAGCACCCCAATACAACAGCAAAATCATAAGTAAAGGACCAAAAAACCAATATGAAAACAACTGTACAAACTAGCCGTTAGAGAAGTTCTGACAGTTCGGCGGTCGACCGTGAAGCTCAAAAACCTAGAGAAAGAAAAATTAAAGCTGGCGGTCGACCGCGACGGTCGACCGGAAAAGTCTCTGGATGTTTTCTCGGTCGACCGGTGCGGTCGACCGCGAGCACAAAACAAATAAGCCCAAAAAAAATACAACAGGCGGTCGACCGCACCGGTCGACCGAAATCTGATATATGGCATATTTACAGGTTTTAGGGCTGATTTGAAAATTCATTAAAAATATCAAATCAAATCCAAAATTAGTGAAACTTTGGGGAAAGTTTCTAAATGATAAAATAAACATGTTTGAAAAGGAATTTTTAGAAAATCAATTTTCGTTTGTGAAAACTCCCTGTTTTTGAAAAGTGTTCAGAAAACCTATTTTTCGTGAACATGAAAATTAACATAAGGTTTGTAAATGTGCATCTGTATGTTATGCATGTATTATATGTTTATAATGAATTATGAAAGAGCTGTAACCATGAGATAAAAGATATTGTAACAATGATTGATGAAAAATCATTATTATGATAGAAAACGTCGAAAATCGTGTTAAGTGTATATATATTGAGCTTAGATATAAACATACAATATATGTAAGTAAACTAAACTAATACCTAGGTAACTCCACGCATATGAACTTGAATCTTTGACGCTTGATTGACGTGTGTTGAATTACCTGTAAAGATAAACACAAAGACTAGAAAATAGATTAGATATAAATTGTTTGACAAATCATCATCAAAACCAAAGGGCCAACAATCTCCCCCTTTTTGATGATGGCAAACAATTTATTTATTGATATGAAATTTCATATGAATAATGAAAGATGGAAATAGATTAAGTAGTTACATGTGAGCAAACCACATATGACCACATACATAATGAACTAAGAAAAACATATCTTTCATCAACATTAAACACATAATCATAGCCACATAAACATATATGAGTAAACCAATAAACCACATAAGATTTTCTCCCCCTTTGACAACATCAAAAAGGGAAAACAATAAAAATAGGAGCAACGCTCCCCCTGCATATAAGCACAGATAAAATCAAGTATGTGGTCAAAAAACTCCCCCTGTCAAATAGAATAAATGACAATTAAAGAGCATATATATAGGAGCTAAACAATAATTATCCATCAAAAACAGTATATAAATCAAAGAACTCATCATTAGCAACTTATTTTCCACAAACAAAACATGAACATTGTTTCAACCATGCATTGATCATAGAAAAGATAAACCAACAATTGTAATGAATCACAAATCATCACTTAAGCATTTAGAAACTACATAGTTTAGCATAAACATAGTTTGTTCCACAAGATAGCAAACCATACATAAAAAGTTACATAGTTCCACACTAATATAGAGTTATTACACTCAAACGAAAAGAGAAAAACATAGGTATCAAGTTTTACAACTCAAAATGGAACATCACCATAAGCATAGAAATCAATTAAAAGAACTCCAATAATCAGCAAGATCAATCATTACCATCACCACCACCATCACTATCACCATCACCATCACCATCAGAAGAGCCAGAGCCATCAGCAGGGCCCTCCTCAGAATCAGACTCAGAACTGAAAGAGGGATCCAGGATCCCAAAAGACTGACGCTGATAGGATAGAATAGTCCTAACATCCCTCTGAATAGATGAGACTTGCTTCTGAACACTTGAGAACTGAGTCTCAAGACGATCCAGACGGTCACAAATATCAGAAGAGGAAGAGGTGGAAGCTCTAGATTGAGAAGATGATGGCACAACGGGATCAGATAGGGAGCTTGAAAGTTGCATACGAGAGAGAGAGAGAGAGAGACCCTATCAAAGAAATATTTCTTAGATTCAATTTTGGGTTCATGGGTGAGATCAACACCGAAGTGTTAGAGGATAAGGGTGATGAAGGAGCCAAATGGTAGAAATTTGACATGCTTCGATGCCATGTTATTGAGAAAAACATTTGTCCAATCTACTTTTACTTTGGCAAATATGGCCTATACAGTATTTATCTTGTCAGAAGCAAAGTGATCGAAACTACAGGTTTTAGGAATCAAATTTTGAGCAATAATTCTAGCAATGAGTTTGGCATCTGGATTAAGAGAATTATTGTTCATTGGATAAGTGCACCCGGGTTTAAACAGGAGTTGGTTCACAGCTGGATCACCAAGCTCAATAGACATAAGGTCAACATCACCTGTTGGGATTTTAAGAATCCCTGCAAGTTCGTTGGCAGAAAAGGATATTGCAACATTTTTAACAGATGAAGTAATGGTCTGACGACCATCAGCAGAGGATGACACAGATAGGTTGGCATAAAACAGATAAACTAGAAAAGGATAATAAGAAACTTTATGTTGTTCATCTAACAGTCTAGCCAACCCAACATTATGAAGAATAGAATAAGTGTCGAACAAGACTAACTGATTAAACTTGATATATCTGGTTGGAAGAATTTTTAGTTTGCACAACTCCCTATATTTTTTAACAAGAGATTTAAATAACAGAAAATCCTCATAATAAGAAGCTTTAGAGGAGGAACTAGATTCAGGTTTTGATCTCTTTTTAGGAGGCATGATAGATTAGGGTTTAGAAAAGATATGAGATATAACAGAAATATTGAAAACCCTGGAAATGACAAGAAAAGAGTTTAGAGCAAATTAAGAGCTACCCTAAAACAGTAACCCTAGATTGAGAAAATAAACATTAGATTAAGGAAAAGAAATTAAGAGTGGAGAGAGTGATTACCTAGCAATACCCAAGTGAAATTGATGGAGGAAGAACGGATTTGAGATCGCCGGATGATTGAAAGCGGGCGACCAAGAGGAATCGAACAGATTTGGGGAAAAAATTTTAAAATGGAGAAGAAATGAGGAGTCGGGTCTTTTGAGAGATGAAACAAGAGGCTAGGATCAACTCAATGATTAGATCAATGGTGGTGAAGAGTTCGGGTCCAAAACAATTATCCATTAAAAAAACCGAAACCCGATAAAATAAAAAATCGATGCTAAAAAATCTCTTACGGTCGACCGACTCGGTCGACCGAAACAACTTACAGAGACTTCGTCGGTTGACCGGGTCGGTCGACTGCAAGAAGATAAAATGCACAGGCAAAGAGAAAAATTGGATTTTGAGAAATTTTTCAATTTAGACCTTTAAGAAATTTGTTTTATAATGTACCAAAATTTTTGTAAAATATATATAAATGTTTTTATCTATAAAATCATACAAATAATTTATTTTAAACTTAATAAAGATAAAATTCATCATTAAAACTCAAAAACCAAATATTCAAAACAAAGAAACGAACAAAACAACAAAAATGATATAACAATCATTTTGGTACCCAAATCATTTTGGTACCACTAAACTTTGGGACATGACCCCTATCATTTAAATCCAAGACCCTAGGGTTATGAACCCGCTTGGGCGTGTTTTGTGCACCGATACGATCAAAGCAAAAATTGTAAACATGACCCATACGATTGCAATTTGTGCAATGTAGAGGTTTGAATGATTTACGTTGACCGAAATGAAATGCACGTGGTTCATTTGCAAAAATAGATTTTTCTTTGTAATTATTTTACAAACGAGAATTTCTTTTCAAATCAAAACAAAACATGGCCAAATGACGAAAATGACCACAATAATCATATTTATACACATGAGCATGTTTATGATTTACACTATGTGTGTGTACATGTGTATGTGATGAAGAAGCTTGATGGGATGCACAATCATGAATAGGCTTGTCAATTTTTGGTGCATTATGACAAAATTAAGCTAAATGGCCTTTAAGACCGCAAGTAGAACATTTATGGATTTTGTCATACATATGTGCATAGTGAATAGGTTTCTTAGAAGAATTAACATTGAACTTTGCACATAAGTCCATGAGCTTTTTGTTATCAGCAATACAAGTGTTTAGCGTTGAATCTAAGGTAGATATTCATTTTCTCATTTGATTCAACTCATCATTGTGCATACAAACATTACTACTAGAAGTAGGATAAACAAGATTACTCATCATAGATTTCAACTTATCTACTTCTAACATAGCATCACGTTTTTCATGAAGCAAACTAGCATTTTTAATTTTTAAATTTTCATTGCATTCTTTAAGAATTATATTTTCATTTGCAATAAAATTGAACTTAGTAGCTAGTGTTTCATGAGTGGATTTCATATTAACATACTTACTCTTTACATCAATATAGCAATTGTGCAACTTTTCAAACTCAAGAGCAAGTTCATCAAAAGTAATAATATCATCGTTATCGCATACCTCACTAGGGTTATCACCTAGTGGAATTGTACATGGAGATGAGACTTCTTTAGAAATCAAAGCGGGATTTTCCAACGCTTGTTGAATAGCCTCCAATACCCCTTCATGTGCTTCAATCAATTTCCATAAGGCGTAAGCACTATCAAAATTAGCAAATTTGTTAGAAAAAGACGAGTGAAAAGCATTAATCAAATATTCTAACAAAAGCTTGTTCATATTAAACAATCTTTTATCATTCTCACACCATTTGGATTTTTCCGAAATGGGAACAACATAGCCATCCTCAATAATTTCCCACAAATCGAATTGTTTAGATTGAACAAAAAGTTTGAATCTAACACGCCATTAAGCATAGGGTAAAATATCCAAACGAGTAGCAATATTAATAGCATATCCTAAACTAGATGAATCATACATATCCATAAAGATAAGATGCAAGAAGCAAAATGCAATCAAAATTAGATTAGCATAAATACAATAACTTGGATCTCTAACTCAAGGCGATTAGACCTTAAATCAAAGAGCACCATGCTCTGATACCAATTGTTAGACCCTAAAGAGGGGGTGATTAGGGTCTTATGCTAATCTAATCCTAATTAATTGCCAATTAAAATTATATTGATCAATAAGTTCTTACAAGAGATAGATATGAATAAGAACAATAAGAATATGCACAAATAAAATATGAGTCAAACAAAACACAAACACACGATATGTTTACGAGGTTCGGTCACCACGACCTACGTCCCCGCTCCTCACCTCGAGGAGATATCCACTATCACAATCCGGGTTGGAAGCCGGAACTTCTACACACTCGGTTTACAAGTTCACCGAAAACTCTCACACAACAAATACTATGCAATCACACTTTACACACTAAGTGTAGAAACCTAGCCCGTGTCCTCCTCCTCAAATGCTCGGTTACAACCTCTCCCTAGGTTCGTCAACCGACGCCACTCCTATTGGATTCGACCCCGTCTCTCGCCTCACACTTCTCTTGGTGTACAAGTGTATTACAAGTGATTCTCACAAATAAAAGTTAAATATAATGATTTGTTCTCAAATAACAAGTGAGAACATAATGAAGCTCACACTCACTAAATCACACCCCACAACCCACACTATATGGTATGAAAATATTAAGCTCAATAAGTGTGGGTGATAATAGTGAATGAAACTCAATAAATATAGCTAAATAAAATGAAAACGAAATAACAAGCTATATAAGAGTTTAGAAAACTTCTCAAACAAGAAGAACAGTAGACGATGATCCCAATAGGATTTGAAAGCCACTTCTTGTTGTAGAAAAACTTCTCTTGAAAACAAATTGATGAAATCAACTTTAAATAGCTCTTAAACACACTTAGGGTTTTGTTAAACACAAAACTTGGATTTCTTGGATATATAGAAGGAGAGCAGCAATGGGGTATATATAGCACCCCAATACAACAACAAAATCATAAGTAAAGGACCAAAAAACCAATATGAAAACAACTGTACAAACTAGCCGTTAGAGAAATTCTGACAGTTCGGCGGTCGGCCGGTCCGGTCGACCGGTCCAGTCGACCGCGAAGCTCAAAAACCCATAGAAAGAAAAATTAAAGCTGGCGGTCGACCGCGGCGGTCGACCGAAAAAGTCTCTGGATGTTTTCTCGGTCGACCGGTGCGATCGACCGCGAGAACAAAACAAATAAGCCCAAAAAAAATACAACAGGCGGTCGGCCGCACTGGTCAACCGAAATCTGATATATGACATATTTACAGGTTTTAGGGCTGATTTGTAAATTCATTAAAAATATCAAATCAAATCCAAAAATAGTGAAACTTTGGGGAAAGTTTCTAAATGATAAAATAAACATGTTTGAAAATGAATTTTTGGAAAATCAATTTTTGTTTGTGAAAACTCCCTGTTTTTAAAAAGTGTTCAGAAAACCTGTTTTTCGTGAACATGAAAATTAACATAAGGTTTGTAAATGTGCATCTATATGTTATGCATGTATTATATGTTTATAATGAATTATGAAAGAGCTGTAACCATGAGATAAAAGATATCGTAACAATGATTGATGAAAAATCATTATTATGATAGAAAACGTCGAAAATCGTGTTAAGTGTATATATATTGAGCTTAGATATAAACATACAATATATGTAAGTAAACTAAACTAATACCTAGGTAACTCCACGCATATGAACTTGAATCTTTGACACTTGATTGACGTGTGTTGAATTACCTGTAAAGATAAACACAAAGACTAGAAAATAGATTAGATATAAATTGTTTGACAAATCATCATCAAAACCAAAGGGCCAACACCCGACTCTCACCACACACTCCTCACTTGGTGTATAAGTGTATTACAAAGTGATTCTCACGATAAGCACAATATAACAAATGATTGTTCTCTCTAACAAGGTGAGAACTCAATTAAGCATAACTCAATGTTACAATCTCTCACAACCCTAATATACTATGTATGCAAATACAATAAGCTCAAGTGGGTGTGTGTAACAATGAGTAAATTAAAATCAAATCTAACTCAAATAGTAAACTAGCAATAATAAGAATATGTAAATCAATAATAAAATTGCTAGAGAAAAGAGTTAGAAAACTTCTCTAAAACACAAAGAAGATGATGAAGAAGATTGAGAAGGAATCCCTCAATCTGCAGTGAAGCTTCCTCCTTTGTAAACAAAATCCAAACTTAAAACAAATAGTAAAACACCACTTAAACCCTTGTTTAAAAACTTGTTTAAAACCTTCTTGGATGGTTTAGAACTGAGATCAATGGTGGTATTTATAGCCTCCTAAGACCTCAGCCAAAACCCCAAACCAAATGACAAAAACAGCCCCAGCAACGGTAACAAAAATAGCCGTTAGAAACAGAATTGACAGAGCGGCGGTCGACCGAAAAAATTCGCGGTCGACCGCGATCCAGATCTGAAACTGAGAATACAAGCAGAACTTCGTTGGTCGACCGGTGCGGTCGACCGATGAAAATTTCGAGCTCTCGGTCGACCGAACCGGTCGACCGACAAACTCTCTGCTGCCCACTGTCGACTGAACATGTGAGCGGTCGACCGGTGCGGTCGACTGATAACTGATACTATAGAAAACTGGTTCTGAAAACTATTTTTCTGATTTTAAAACACTGTTTAAAAATATCAAATAAATTCTAAAAAATGTAAAACTTTGGGGAATGATTGTAGACATGATAATAAACATGCTACAACAGGAGTGTTTGCATGTGTTATGGTAGACATGATAATAAAGATATTCTTCCCCAATTCAAATAACATGTAAAATAAGAATTATGTGGTTGCATGTGTTATGGTAGACTTTGTTGATATCTAGAATTATAGCTTTCCTTTTTATCACATTATATAGGTTATCACCTTAATGATGTTGGCTCCTTATGATTGTTATACTCTACTAGTGGATCATGTCTAGATTGTTAGTATTCCAGTTGCATGCCTCTATCGTTGTTACTATCATCACATGTTTTTATTTCTATTTCTGTTATCGCATTGGTCACGCTGCTATTATCATTACTGCTGTTTCATCTGTTATTGTCTTGGTCGTTCGATCGTTCTTTTCTCCCTTGTGGGATCTTGCCATGTGTCATGCACGCTGACGTACACCTATTTTCTTTGGTGTACGTCTGATTTAGAGGATTGACAAGTTCAGCTTAGAGATATGCCAGAGCCAGAGTATCCACAACAGGAGTGTTTTGCAGACAGAGCTGAAGAAGAAGCAGAAGCTTAGTTACCCCTCTTTAGTCAGTTGATGGACCTAGTTTACTTTTGTAGTATTTTATTTCTATTTCCGCTGGATGATGTATTTTTATATTTTTCTAGTATTCAGTTGTTCAGTTTTATGTAAGGGCATGTTGACCCAAATATTATGTCTTGGATGATATTTCTTTTATGATATGGATCATTTCGTTCTGAGTTTGTCTATTATATTCTTGTTAACTGTGATCGGGGACCTGTGACTTTGCATTTATTTCTTGAGGTTTAGCGTATTAGATTGAGTAGAAAGGGTCTAATACTTATTTCTTCTTAGTATAATACGTCGCAGACTTGCTCGCGTTCTGATTCCCTGGTATTTTGGGAAGCGGGGCGTGACACTAATTTGATATGCGTAACTATAGAATAAATCTCCATCAAAAAAATAGGAATTGAGATTATATTATGTTGTAGGTAAATAAATAAATGCTATTAGAACTTCTCTTTATATTAAATTTAAAAGTAATAATTTAAATTATTAAGCACCAAATATTAGCTTATGTGAGAAAGTATAGTAATCTATGGTTTATATGCGTATATAATCAACCAATCAAACGTATTAAAATTATGATGACCACAGTCAAAATTACATGATGGGTTCACATTAAATATAATTATAAAAAATAGCTCATTAAAGTTAAATTTTTTAATCACTATATATATTGTCTGAAAATTTTTGTATATATAAATTAAACTACCTAGAAATAGTGATGTACACACTTAACTATGGTCTAATAATCTTAAGAACGACTTACTAATCATCTTAAGAACGACTTACTCTTCAATATCATCATTAATTGATGTATCTGTGCATTACACTAAACACCATGAAAAATTTTAAAATTATGAAAAACACCCTAAAATTTTATAATTTACCAGTACACAAAACTATTAAACATTACATTGAAATCAATGAATTATAAAAAATTATTAAAAATTTTCAAACTTTGGAGGGGTAATTTGCAATGTACTAAACTTTAAGGGTATTTTTTGTAAATTTTAAATTTAATAGATTTTTAATTAGTTATGTTTTTTTCAAAAAGGTTATGGATAATATTTAACACGAAAAGTTTTTCTAAGCCTATACTTTTAAAAGGTGTATGATATTTTTTGTAAAATTTTAATTTTCTAGGGGTTGTTAGTAATTTTGCATGTTCATTTTAATATCTATAGGTTAGAAATTCTCACGGTGTATTTTTGTAAATTATGAATTTTAGAAGATTTTTATAATTTTTAAACTTATAGGCCTTTTCTATAGATTATAAATTGTTTATAGATTATTTATAATTCATATACTTTCAATTTACTAATGAATTTGAAATTCTCAAGGTATTTTTTATAAAATTTGACTTTTTAGGGGTGTTTTTATAATATCAAAACTTATAAAAAAAATTCTCTGAAGTCAAAAAACTTTTAGTTTCTAGCTAGCATATGTTTTCAAATTTTACATTGAATTGAAATAAGTTAAATTTATCATTTTTAAGATGCTTTAATTATTTTTTTAATTTCTAAGGGCGTTTTTTGCAATTTAAAAAACATAGAGAATATTTTTTACAAGTTTAAAAACTTTTAGATGTTAGCTAGCATATGTTTTTTAGATTTCTCTACAAACTAAAATAAGTAAAGGATTTGAATTGTATAAAATATATATCTTTTATCCAATAATATGTTAAGTCTCATTATGAATAAAATAAATCATTTAGTTATAAATTCAAAGATGATATGATAATTAAAATAGATTAGGATAACATTGTAACATTCAAAAAAAACTAAGAGTAATATTGACCATAGAAAGATTTTCTTGAACTCGTACTTTTAAAGAAAGTATGATATA
>BQKN01059536.1:52964-66641 GCA_022839385.1 Asparagus kiusianus
GGTCGATTTTGCCAATTATTTTCTTGAACAGTCGATTTTGCCAATTAATATTAAAAAAAGGTTGTTTTTAAAAATTTGTCCATTTCTAAATCATCTTTATTTTTTTAATTTTAACAAAAAGAATTCTTTTGCAAACAAACATTGCATTTCACTTATCTATTGATGTGGATAAATTGTCTTGCTTGAAAAAGAAATGATTTTCACACTTAAATTTCACTTCCAGTTTGCCAAAAATCTATACTGCTCATTCAACTTCTCTTAAAAAATGCTAAACTCAAATGAAACTGGAAAAAAGCGGGGCACCGTTATTAATTAAAAAAATAATTTCTTAATATATGTTTTTTCTCAATTAATTGAGTAATAAATCTTTCATAATATTTTCTCCGGCACCTTCTCCGTACAACTTTACCTATTTTTAGCTTCTCCTTAGTTTTTGTTTCTTGCATCATCTTCAAATAAGTATTCCTTCTTGTCAAGGGCTTGTCTTTAAACTATCTTGGTATTAAAGATACTTGTGTCAATAGTGCTGCACTGAATGTAATTTGAGAGTTTTGTCATCCGAACGAGTTGATGGCAAGCTTTGGAGTTGTCAAAGACGCCAAGCAATTAGAGACGATCTTTTCAGCAGCTTCTTATGTTTGTTGAATGAGAATTTAATCGCATAGCTTATCGAATGGCAAAATGTTAATTTGAGCCTTTCTTAAAGTAAATCTTGGATGGGAGTAGTCTCCGAAGAGATGTGTCACACCCCGGTTCCAAAACGATATAGTTTGGAATGTGACTCGGTCGACAATGCAACTATATAGTCACATTCACGTCTCTGGACTGTCCTGTATATAGATATAAAGCCAAAACTACACCATAGAGCATGTGACTAAGGCAATAAAAGAAAATAGATAAATAAAGAAATCTCTAAAAAGACTGAGTTCTACTACAAGTTTACAACCATCCAAAATGGGAAAGACGAAAATACATCATAGTCTAGAGAACCACATGTGACTAAAGAAAAGTTTAAGACAAACAACTACCTAAATAATAGAAGCTAAGAGAGTGATAGGACGGAAGGTGATCACTGTCACTGGGCCTGATCCTCAAAGTATTCTCGGTCCTGCGAAGAAAGAACGGGCCCCGAGTCTGGGGTACGCAAACCACAGGGGAGTCAGAAAACTCCCAACAAGCATGTAAAATAAAGAAATTGTGCGTGTGTAAGTGTATGTAGCAGGTACAAAGGAAGATACAAATCTAAATTAAATGTGACTAAAAGAAACACTACTTATAGATATGGCGAATAAATCTATCACAAAACACATAAGCACATTATTCTTATTTTTTATGTTATTTGAATTAGAGGAGAATAGTATCATGTATATAAATCGGTTTCTCATAAACTGTCTTAGGAACACGGCTTGAAGTCAAGTATTGGCCCTTGGCCTTTATATATATAATTCAAGATATCAGGAATACGCATGAGCCCGCTTATATACATGGTATATTCTCCGTCTTATTCCATATTATAAACCCCATATTTATTTATTTCTATAAGTGATTATTCATGAAATGTTGTTCACTAACCACAAAGTTATCGTGGAATAACCTTCGTAAAATTTATAAAAAATAACTGTGACCCAAAACATGTCTAATAAAGATGGGTGCATCGTCTAGTAAATGCTATTATAATAATAATAAAATTCAAGAGAAACTCCTCACATCGGGATATCGATGTTAAGGGTATAACCATGCTATGATAACACATTTATAAATCATATTACTTGACATAAGTCGTCTTCATGCATAATCAACCCTATTAAATGACACTAGGTGATCAAACATAGCATCAGGTGATCCAATAAGCATCAAGAGTTCAAACAATATCATCATTCATCTTAATAAACGGAAAAAACTAATTAGCATAGTTGTTTAGTGTCTAACATGCCAAACAGTTTTAATCTGACAGCATAGAAATCTGTAAAATTGATTTTAGTGAGCAAAAAGCTTAAACGGGTTTGAAATCTGATATAGGATCCTAACTGGGTCAAACGGGTCTGAAATTTTAGGGTTATGGACCCAAACGGGTCTGAACTGGGTCGCGTTCGAGGAGGTATAGACCCAAATAGGTTAGGTATTAGTGTATTTTAGATCAAGCGGGTCTGGTTTAATAGTGGATCTGAACCGGGTCGGGTTCGAGTTCAAACCGACCCAAATTATATATATTTGTGAAAAAAGAAGGTGTTGGGATTCGAACTCCACACCTTTGTAATCTTGTCAATTGCAACTAACCATTACAACAATCAATTTTTCATGTCAAGGGTGATGCAGGTAATAGCTAAAAGTCAGTTTCAATTAAATTCCTTAATAAATATTTCCAAATAAGTAAAAGATATATTTATATATTAAAAAATTTTATATTATGATTTGTACGCAAATTTTATGTGAACGTAATAGTACTAATAACAACAATAATGTTAAGATCATGAAGAAAAAAATTAATGAATAAACAAGATAGCTGTTGTAATATACTAAAGAAATGAAACAAGAGATAAGAGACAAGAGAAGAAGAGAAATTGTAATCTTTTATTCACCTCATTCCATTTCCATACATCGTACTATTTATAGATACATGATGAAATACAAAAGGACATGAAATTAATAGTCCACATACAAAGTAATGTCCACATACATTTTGTCTTTTAGATTTCCACAAAATGTCTCTTAGATTTCAACACTCCCCCTTGGACATTACTTCGAGATGTCAATGCCTCGTTAAAAACCTCGCTAGAAAAAACCCAGTGGGATAAAAACTAGTCGAGGAAAAGAGTACACGACATTAGTAGATTCTTGTTGCATTAGTTGCCTCATTAAAAACCTTTAACTAAGAAAACCCTGTGGGAAAAAACTTAGCAAAGGGAAAAAGAGTACAACTATAGATCTTCGGGATCCAAACTTGTGTTGCATTAGTTGCCTCATTAAAAATCTTTAGCCAAGAAAACCCTGTGGGACAAAACTTAGCAAAAGGAAAAAAAGAGTACAACTATAGTCCTTTAAGGCACGATCTTCGGGATTGCGTTGAAAATTCGCTCCCCCTGATGATGACAATCTTCTGAGTCTATGCTAAGAAAAACCCAGTGGGACAAAACTTAGCGAAAATGGGCAAATTATGATAATATACCTTCAGGGCCCAATTTTCAGGATTGTTCTTTAAGAATTTGCTCCCCCTGAAGAAGATAGTCTTACAAGTCTATGCATATTGTGAACATATTTCTCATAAGTTAATGTAGGCAGAGATTTAGTGAACAAATCTGCAAGATTATCACTTGAGCGAACTTATTCGATGGTGATTTCACCATTCTTTTGGAGCTCATGTGGATAAAAAAATTATTGCTTAATATGTTTTGTCATGGTTCCTTTTACATATCCACTGCTCATTTATGCAACACAAGCTGCATTGTCCTCATAAAGGATAGTGGGGGGAATATCATCTTTCACTAGACCACACGAGCCACAAATATGTCGTATCAATGATCTTAATCATACACATTCTCGTGAGGTCTCATATAAAGCGATAATCTCTGAGTGGTTAGAAGAAGTAGTCACCATGGTCTGCTTAACAGACCTCTAAGAAACGACAGTACCACCACAGAAAAAAACATAACCAGTCAGAGATTTGATAATATGGGGATCAGTCATATAACCAACATCAGAATAGCCCACCAATGTCATATTTCAATTTCTTTTATATAATAAACAAAGATCTCTTGAAGATACCATAGGATATATTTAATATTATTTTAATATCTCCTTTCAGGAGATGCACCAATTCTTGCTAGCAAGTGTAACACAAAATGCAATATCAAGCATGATGCAATTTGTAAGATAAATAAGTGCTTCAATAGCGCGCTCAAATACAGGACTTCAGGTCCTAAAATATCCTCGTTATCTTCTTTAGGTTTGTATGGGTCTTTATCCACTTCAAGGGATTTAATAACCATTGGTGTGCTAAGTTTATGAGATTTATTCATTTAAAATCTCTCCATGACCTTCTTCAGGTAGGTTGACCGGTATACCAATATTTCTTTAGGAATATGCTCGATCTGCAGGTCGAGGCAATACTTGGTTTTCCCAAGTTTTTTATTTCAAACTCCGTCTTTAGGCATGAGCTAGCTTCTGTAAGCCCCTTGTGCGTTCCAATAATATTTATATCATCAATATAGACTGATATAATACAGAAGCCATTTTCTAATTTCTTTATAAACACACAAGGGCAGACATCATTATTTGCATATCTCCTCTTCAGGAGGAACTCACTCAGTCGGTTATAACACATTCTACCCGACTGTTTCAAGTCGTATAAAGACCTTTATAATTTAATGCTATACATGTTGCGATTCTCGTTTTCTCTTAATTTAGGAATTTTAAGTCCATCAGGGACTTTCATATATAAAAAAAATATTAGCGTCTAATGACTCATATGAAAAATGTGGTCATGACGTACATATACTGCATATATAAATTCATAGTTTCTGCCATAGGTATTAACTTGCGGAACGTTATACAATCACTAATAGGAGAATATTTTACATCTAAATCGATGTCGGGTCTCTGCGTGAACCCATTGAGCTATGAATCTCGCTTTATATCTCACCACCTTACAATTCTCATTTATTTTTCTTATGAAGACCCATTTATATCCTGCAGGGATATATGAACTACAGGTTCAAAATACTTTAGCGAGTTCAGCTCGGCCTCAATTGCCACTTCCATCTCACCTAGTCCGAGTGCTTCAAGCACTCTATTACCGACATAGGTTCTGGATCTAGATTAATTTCGGAGATAGTAAGAACAACTGTAGAGGCAACTATGTTGTCGACAACTTTCATATTTCTATTATATTTCTCCTTTTTTACAAATTTGTGGCCACTTTAATTCTTATTTTATGTCAACCAAATCCTCGTCATTTCCCTTAACAATTGGATTTGGCTGTTCCGCATCTCCAATATTATGATTATCAAGTGCACGTGCAATTTATTGGAGATTCCATCTTCTGGATGAACCTCTTCCGGAGGTTATGGGAGTGACTGTCTTTCTATATATAATTTAGTTTGCCGCGGACTTTTATCTTTTACACTAACATGTTTTATATGCTTCTGGCACAATATGCTTCTGGCATACCAAATCATCAATGATATATTCAACATGAATATGGGGCTTAGTCACTCTATTCTTAGCAGATTATCATTTGAACTTCTGGTTCAGTTTGACTAGTACGTGCATATAAATATTGAAGATCTTTTTCATCAATGGAATTTCTTGACATTATTTTGTATTTTGGGTACTAACCTCCCCCTAATGTCGAGAATTAATCTTCAATAAAAATGCAGTCAGCGTACCAAATTGTAAATTGATCTCCTAACATGGGCCATATGTACTAAATTATTGACGGAGTTTCATAAATAATGTATGTACCTTCACCGAGGTCCCATAAAGGTACGCTATGGTGGTGATATAAAAATATGGACTGCAAATAAAGAATACGCAGATGGGAAATGTTTCGCTTCTTCACCACGTATTAGATAAAGGGGGAAAATTATGATATGTAGTTGGTCGGATTTGGTTTGAATGCCCCATTTAATTTAAGTAAATCCGACAAATTATATTTTGCCCAAGATGACCCAATCGCTCATGCCAGAATTTAGGTCCCTAAATCTCAAACTTATCGCAACATGTTGTATTTTAGGTCAGACAAATTCTAAAATATACACATATGAATAAAAACCACATAGGTTCACAAGAGTTTAAAGCAAAATCAAGATGAATTAAAATTGTCTGACAAATGTATATAATCCAAATATAGAAAACCAAATAGTGTACCTTGACCACCTCAATAAGATCCACTACTTCCCTCTCGTCCAAGCTTATGAATATTGATGTGCTTCAGGCACTATGACTGAACTTGCATTATGGTTTCTCACAACAACTGGTTGTGTTTTTAACAACTACTAATGTAAGGATTAGTTCATAATGCTTAATATAATTTTTAGTTGTACTATTTTACTTGTTGAATTGTATTCAGTCGAGGATTTAAAATCCAAAAAAATGGCTACAGGATAAGATCTCCTACTATGTTTATAGCCTTCCCATTGTCCACGCGTATAAGTAATTTTCTGAATTGTAGCATGTGCTACAAACACAACTCGTAAGCCAACTAGTCTGACATTGTGATTTCTAATCATCAATTGGTTGTGCTTTTCTACGACTACTAATGCAGATATCAATTCAGAATGCTAAGTGCAATTCTTGGTCATCTACTGCTGCTGGAGTACAATATTATTTGCGTGGAATAGGGAAAACAATTTTTCGATAAATTTTGTTACTGTCTGTAATGTTCTGCTTACAGAGTTTCAGCTGCTAGATAATGCGGTACAGAGCTGAATCATATTTAGTCATGTATTTTAAATCCAAAAAGTTCTGATTCAGTCTGCCAGTTGCACTTGAGGGAAGATTATTGGTTTTCATAGATCAAAGCGATCCTTCAGGGATTGCCCAGAAAATTGAATACTTTTTCAGTGAGGTATTAATTTTTCACGTCTTAATTGATAGAGAAAAAAAATTTAAAGTGTTTACCTTCTGGGCAAAGATACTTAAAGAATCAAGAGATATAATCGTACAAAAATCACAAGGGTGTCTAGTAAAAATGAACGTTCGAGGACAAACATAAATAATAATTCACAGTGCACTAATCATGGGGAAGAAAGATTAATGCATGAGAAATTAGAAATATTCACATTTTAATAAGATCACACATAATCACCAAAATCATCAAGTTCCTTTTTTTTCTAAAGATTTTCATAAATGTTATCTTTCAAATGTTTGCTTCTGGCAAACTAGCATGATGTTTCTCACCTTGTTTTTCCTTCCCTATGAGTCAAATTTAACAGTAACACTATACATGCATATGTCGAGGATGATATTGATACAATACTAATAATAAATTTGTCACAGAAGATGATGAAAGTGTCAGAATCCCTAATCAATGATTTAAAAATTAAAAAGCATACATGAATATACACAAAACAGCATCCGTAATTGTCATGTGAAAATAATAGCCATACTTGTCATATGGAAATAATAGGTACTGCCACAATACAAATGTTTATAAGTCATATGCCTCATCGTCCTCATCTCCAACCTCATAAATAGTATAATCAATTAAACATTGACCTTTGATTTTCTATTACCAAGAAGGATGAAATTTCCAACTTAAATGCCATATCTATTTCCTTCTCTACATTATATTTACTCAAACAAGTTATTTGTAACTACCATATAGCAGTTTAACTTGTATAACATACCTTATGGTGAATGCATGATTTCAGAATATAAATGAGTAACACAGTTTAGCATAATTCATCCATTAGATAATCTGCCAACCATTTATTCACATACCTTATGGTGAAGGGAGAATAAATAAAACACAGATGAATTTGCAACTACAAACAAAAGATGCCTCTATTCACAAATCACAACTAATCAGTTCTACTACTGGTTGTCATTAGAAGATAAGATGTTTAAATAGATCAAATACATCTTTTTCGAACATACTATCACCACCATCCACAAAGCCATATGGATATCAAAATATAAACAGTTTGAACTGTCAGATTACTCCAAGTCTCCAAAGATCTTACATCATGATAATGGGCTTGAGAGTAGTTGTTTAAATGAATCGATCTATTTTTCTTTTCATGGAAGATAAGATGAGTCCTGGTGGTATATGAAATATAATAAAACAAAAAGACATATAGAAAACTTAAGCTTCAGAGAAGACATGAGCTAGCAATTTCATATTAGTTTCAGAAGGGATCTTTGTGATCATTTTCTCCAATCCAAAGAAACATCATTAAAACAAGGCTAGAGCAAAACAGTAATCCAAAAACAGGAAACATAATCTGAGTAGCAGGGGCAAACTGCACATGGTTTTTGTTGACTAGCCTCTGCAGCTAGCTAGAGGAAGGCACAAGAAGAAATTGTTACCTGAGGAAGTGGCAGAACAACAAATAGATCAAGTAGAAAATAACCACGAAGATAATGAACAGCAATTTTCTTTGGCTGATCAACTAAAGCACCTGCGCCGACAACTCTAGATACAGGAGCCACATAAGCCAGCCGATGATCACGAACCGGCTAGAGCCACTCTTGCTGATAACGTGTTGTAATATACTAAAGAAATAAAACAAGAGATAAAAGACAAGAGAAGAAGAGAAATTGTAATCTTTTATTCACCTCATTCCATTTCCATACATCATATTATTTATAGATACATGATGGAATACAAAAGGATATAAAATTAATAGTCCACATATAAAGTAATGTCCACATACATTTTGTCTTTTAGATTTCCACAAAATGTCTCTTAGATTTCAACAATAGCTATGTTTTGGGACGAAACAAAAATGGAAAAGTGTGCTTATTGAATTTTTGTAACAAAAGTTTAAAATTTGAAATTTCTCAAAGACCTATGAGGACCACTCATAGTCATGTGTTCTGGTGATCATCCACAACATAATTAAGGCTCTAGCAAGACTTGTGGATGCTGTGAACTATTTCGTTGAACTAAAACTTGTGTGAAGATCTGTCATGTGGCTCATAAAATAACTACAGCATATAACTTATTTAAACATGAGAATCTACCAGAGTATGCGTCATACTTCTACAAGTAATAAAAACTTAAAGTAAACAATATTGAATTAATATATTCTAGGACATGGACTTAACCTATGTGTGGACTTGAAGAGGACTAATATCTTTAACAAATAACATATTTATTCTTGCCGTAAATCCTTCATATGAATCGAAGAAAGAATTCAACAAAAACAGGATAAATTATGCTTGCATGAAGGATTTTTTTTTGGAGAAAAACTATGGAAAGATATGCTTGCCTATTCGTGAAAGAAAAGACTATGAACCCCAAATCCAAGAGAAAAATTCAAATATCGTCCCCCTCCTTCTCTTGTTCTCTGTTGGTTTTTTTTCCAATCCCTTCATCATGTGGGCCTCCAAATAATTGATTTGCACCTAAAATAAAAAAAATTGGATTATTACATCCTACCCACCTAAGAAAAAGAAATTTTGTCCTCAAAACTTATCCGACTATAAGAAGAACTAAAAGTCACATGTAGCAAAGAGATGTGGATAGCATTGACAAATGTTTGTTCTTGAGGACCTTCTCCTGTCTATCCAAAATAGACATCAGCTGCTCTTCATACGATAGATTTGTCCCAACCTGAAGTTCTGCGATGTCTAGGACATGAGTTTCATCTCGCACATATCGTCAAAGTTGTGATACATGGAACACATCATACACTCCCTCCAACGATGGAGGCAAAGCTAGCCAGTATGTCACCTCTCTTACTCTCTCCAATATCTCAAAAGGATCGATTAAACATGGACTAAGCTTCCCGCGACTGCCAAATCTGATAATTCCTCGTGTTGGGGTTATGCTCAAGAAAACATGCTCTCCAACCTGAAACTGTAGAGGTCTCCTCTTAACATCAGCCCAGCTCTTCTGCCTATCCTGAGCTGACCTAATATGCTCCCGTATTGTCTTTATCTTGTCTACTGTCTGCACTATCATCTCAGGATCTAGCAAACGCCACTCTCCTAAGTCATCCCAACAGGTAGGGGATCTATATTTTCTCTCATATAATGCCTCCTAAAGTACCATCTGAATGCTAGCCTGATAACTGTTATTATAAGAAAACTCCACCAAGTGTATGTGGTCTTCCCAAGATTCCTTGAAATCCAACATGCATGCCTGCAACATGTCCTCTAGAATTTGTATAGTCCACTCTGATTGTCCATCTGTCTGAGGGTGGTAAGCTGTGCTGTAACATAGTCTAGTTCTAAGACACTGCAAGCTCCTCCAAAAGTGTGATAAAAATCGTGTGTCTCTATCAGAAATAATGCTAACCGGTACCCCATGTAAGCGTACTATCTCCCTCATGTCCAACTCGGCTAAACTCTCTGTCGTCTATCCAAATCAAAATGGTATGAAGCGACCCGACTTGGTGAGTTGGTCTACTACTACCCATATGGCGTTGTTTCCCTTCTGTCTCCTCAGCAGAGATGTGACAAAGTCTATTGTAACATGTTCCCACTTCCACTCAGGAATAAGAAGGGGCTACAATAACCCGGCTGTGTTCTGATGCTCAGCCTTCACCTACTGACATATTAAGAATTTTGACACAAATAGGGCTATCTCCATCTTCATTCCTGGCCACCAATAATGTTCTCTTAAGTCCTGATACATTTTTGTGCCTCCCGGATGAATAAAAAGCACTAAACTATGCGCCTCCTTTAGCAGCTCTCTTCTAACATTGCCTTTAGGCACACACAATCTACCATAAAATCGCAAAGATCTATCCTCATGCATTTGTAGATCAGTTCTTTCCCTAGACTCCACTTGTTTCTTAAATTTTTGGTACCGAGCATCCTCGAATTGGGTAGCATTGATCCGGTCCACCAGAGTTGACTGTAATTGCAAACTCATCAACTATCTCCCTGTTCTAGGAAATATAATCTCCATGTTCATTCTCCAGAACTCAGCTAGCAACTCCAGCTGTCTGGTGAGTCTCATTACCACAAGCTTCCTGCTCAAATGATCTGACACCACATTAATTCATCCTGGGTGATATTGATATCAAAATCGTAATCTACCATAAGCTCTAACCACCTGTGATGTCTCATGTTGAGCTCCTTCTGAGTGAAGATATACTTTAAACTTTTATGATCTATGTACACCTCCACTCTCTGCCCTAAAAGATAGTGTCGTCATAGCTTTAATGCAAAAATAACTGCCGCCGATTCCAGATTATGAAATAGATAGTTCTTCTCATGTATCTTCAGTTGTCTAGATGCATAAGCTACTATCCTCCCATGTTGCATCAGAACATAACCTAAACCCAAAGCATTTGTGTGCACTACAAATCCTCCTGACTCATCCGGGATTGTCAAAACGGGTGTTGTCGTCAACTTGTTCTTCAACTCCTCAAATGTTGCTTGATAGTCCTGATTCTACACAAACTTGTGTTTTCGTCAAAAGTTGGTTTTGTCATGGAATTCATTATATCTTCGGTCGATTACAACAAATTCAAAAGAGATAGCCTTTTTATAAGACTTCTTTTACACAACAAAATGAAAATTACAACTTTTTAGAAACAAATGCAGGATCGTTGTTTGGATCGCTGCTTGCGTGGGATCTTTGCCTGTGCCGGGGGTGCGTTAGCCCGTGGACCACCGAATCACAGATTCTTATTGAATCGTGAAAGAGGCTTAATGATTCTTTCTTCGTTTATCGAAGTGAGAATTTGAAGTGAAGATCTTATCAAAGTAAGATGATCACTCTTCTTAAAATCAAGTCAAAGCTTGAATCTCAAGGAATTGCCAAAAGCTCAGGAACACTGCTCTCTCTGCTCTGAAAATGCTCTGCGATCAGCCGGGATCTTTTCTGCCCCCCCGGAAAAATCGATCTCAGTGGGTATTTATAACCCCTGGGGTAAAAACTGCTTCCGAGACAGTGTTTGCTGTCTCGGCGGCCGAGACAGCAAAGACTGTCTCGGGTTCCGAGACAGCAAACACTGTCTCGGGTTCCGAGATAGTAAACATTGTCTCGGAAATCCTCAACTGCCTGACAGTTTCTTGTAACTGCCTTCCCACATTTTAAAACTCCATTATTTTGACAGTTATCAACGTGATTCTCGCCCACGACGTTTCCCACGTTTTTGAATAGTTAGTGGCCACGTGTAGGCGGTTATGCAAAGTAGTTTTGACCCTCTGAAAGCTGTCTCACGTGCGAGACAGTAAATTCTGTCTCGCTCGGCGAGACAGTAAAGACTGTCTCGCGTGGGCGAGACAGTAAAAGTCTGTCTCGCCCGGCGAGACAGTAAAGACTGTCTCGTACGGCGAGACAGTAAAGACTGTCTCGCACGGTGAGACAGCCAAGTCTGTCTCGCGTGCGGGACAGTCTATACTTGTGTTCTTTTTGACATTTTGGATGACTTCCTTTTGAGCTGTGTTTGGATATCTTTCAGCATTTTTTGACGCCTACAGATACCCCCTCCAAAGTATTCTAGACTCAATCTTTTATAGAGGAGTTCTGGGATGCTTTGGATAAGATAGGTCTTACTTATGATCCCTTCAATGTTTGGTTGAGTAGATCGTATAGAAGAACCTGTAGATGGTTTCAACACTTGACCTCTTTGTCTCTCAGTCTATTCAGTGCTTTGTAGAATAGCTAATATTCTTCCGGCATGACGTTCATCGCTTGACCGTTGTAGAGATCTTGAATTGAAGCTGGAATTTGTACTTTGTGAATTCAGCTTTTGTCATCAAATTGATACCGCATTGTTAATCACTGTATCAGTCTTCATAGGAACGCAGTTTATACTCATGTATTTTTTGGAGTTTTCGGGAAATGGTTTAACCTTGTATACCCGTTGGGAGGTAGCCAGGTTATTCTTAAGAATATTTTAAGTGATATTCTCCAGAAACTTCCTGTTGAGGGTAGGGAAATAGTTTAGACTCGTGTACCTATTGGAGTATTCAGGTTATTCTTAAGAATATTCTGAGTGATATTCTCCAGAAACTTCCTGTTGAGGGTAGGGAAACAGTTTAGACTCGTATACCTATTGGAGTAATCTGGTCTCTTTTTTGTTGGTAGAGGTGAACCCGATGATGGAGAGGGAGAATTTTATATTCTATCTCCTAGTCTCTTTTTTATTGGTAGAGATGAACCCGATGTCGGAGAGGAAGAATTTTATATTCTATCTCCTGGTCTCTTTTTTGTTGGTAGAGATGAACCCGAAATCGGAGAGGAAGAATTTTATATTCTATCTCCTGGTCTCTTGTTTGTTGGTAGAGATAAACCCAAAATCGGAGAGGAAGAATTTTATATTCTATCTCCTGGTGCAAAGGAAACTCAAAGTGGGATCTCCACTTAGAGAATCTGGATTGGTTTGAATAATCCTAACTGTCATAAGGTTTGATTATCCAATTCAAAAGTGGACCTTTCGTTCGCAATATAAATCGAAAGGAGATTTTGGTTGTGGTCCTAATTGTAGTAAGGTTTGACCAAGTAGGAGTTTTGAGACGATCCTAACTGTTTAAAGGTTTGATCGCTCAAGTGTTTCCGGTAAAAGTTGCTGTTTTCATTACTTGTTCTCTTTTTCGAGATCTGTTACAACTTCAGGCGTTACAACAGAGTTTAAATGAAAACAAAAGGATTACAACTTAAACGAAAATAAACACGAGAGCCCGGTTTGGTGCGGTCTCGCTTGCGTGGGTTGTTGGCCTGTGACGGGGATGTTGATATCCGTGGACCGCCGACTCTTCAAGATCCTTTCCGGTAGAATCCGGCAGAGTTTCGTCTATCCGCGTAGGATATAGAAACAGAACCTCGTCGATCCGCGCAAGATCTAGAGGTTATAAGCGTATATCTCGGCTAAAACGAGATAATAGCTCTTCTTAGTGTCACCGCAAAGGAGCAACACTAAGGAAAAGGGGTGAATGACGGTGCAGACTCCTCGATCCGGCAGGGCTTCGCTGCTCTCTTGAAAACTCTGACTTCTCGCTCCGGCAAGGCTTCGCCGCTTCACACAAGAGGAATCCTTGGCTAAGATAATTCAG
>BQKN01059536.1:66651-79968 GCA_022839385.1 Asparagus kiusianus
ACACTGAGCTGTGTACGGGGACCTATCGGCAATTTTTGATGCCTACATCAAGCTGTGGACCTCTCGTTCATGGAGGGAATCGAGAGGGGATTTTGATTATGGTCCTAACTGTAGTAAGGTTTGACCAAGTGAGGGTTTGATACGATCTTAACTGTTTAAAGGTTTGATCGTTCAATTTGTGGACCTCTCGTTCATGGAAGGAATCGAGAAGGGATTTTGGCTTTGGTCCTAACTATTTAAAGGTTTGACCAAATAAAAGGAGGGAGTTGAGGTACAAATAACAGTAGGAATGTAGATTTGTACAAATCACTCAGAAGATATGTTTTTTGGTAACCAGTGACGAAAGGAGATTTGCAATTATCATGGATTGAAATTTTGGATGTTGTGTCAGAGCTCAACAGTGGGAGTGTTAAAGGCTTGGACACAGTGGGAGTTCAGGTGGATTTAATCACAAAGTATTTTGGTGGATCCACCCCAGTTAATTTGATCGGTGAGGAATTTTATGGTAGAGGACTGTGAATTATCAAACACTCCGTAATTAGACCGTAGGAGTTTCGTGAGGAAAGACCGACCCAATGAGGTCATTGAATCTCATCTCAACGATAAAGTGCTTGGAAAGTCACAGTGAGAGTTGGCAAAATTGATCCCGGTGATTGAAACCAATTAAGCAGCAGATGAATGATTTCAGAGTTTTGTGAGGGAAGATCGACTTGATGAAGTCATTGAATCTCATCTCAATGAAAGAATACTCTAAAAATCACAGTGAGGGGGTTTTAATCATTTTAGACATGATTAAATAGCCACAACGGGAGGTTCTTAATCATTTTTTGTCATGATTAAGGGTGGATTATTCAGATGATTGGTTTTCACCTTGAACAATCGATTAGTTTCGGGTTATCCTTAAGAATACCACATATAGTATTCTCCAAAAACTTCCCGTTAAATAGGTTACCTTGAATGTACTAGGGATAGTACTTTTTCAGGAACTTTTCGTTTATGAGCAACGTTGCTGTTCTTGATATAGAATCAGGTCTTGGTTCCTGTCTTCGTATTCAGCCATGATAACCTCATATCCACCCCCAGCTTTCAGGTGAGCCTGAGTCTAATCATATTTGGAAGCAATTTTTTAACCTTTTATATCGGTCGGAGGTTTGGTAAATAGTTTATACTCGTATACCTTTTGGAGTTACATGGAGAAGCAGTTTATACTCGTATACTTTTCGGAGTCAGGGGAAACAGTTTATAATCGTGTACCCAATGGAGTATCATGGAGAAGCAGTTTATACTCGTATACTCTTTGGAGTATTTGGTCATCTTTATCTGGCTTGTTTTGCCGTTATGATGCCGGAGTCAATTAAAGCTTGGATTTTATTTTTTAGTCCAAAGCAAATTTTGGTGGGATGAAGAACCCTTCTGTGGTATGCACAGTAGTTCGGATCCATAATCCTTTTAGCTCCCTCCTGATCTTTAATAGGCGGCAGCTTAATCTTGTCATTGGCGAGGAGGTATCTCAAGATGGCTGGAGCTTCATCATCTTCGAAAGAATACTCCTTTTTGAACTTCGGATCGAGAATCGCATTCACAGCGGTTGTAGATGTCGTCGGTTGGCTTCTCTCAGCTTTCTTTCTTTTAAGAAAGTGTTCAGCTTGTTCACCACGAAGTTTTAATTCTTTCCAAGTGATTGAAGGCACAACCCCTAGGACTTCCAGGACGTCGATGGAAAGATTGTTGTGGTATGTGTGCAGGATGAACTCCTCTGTGACAGGATCTTTGTAATTCATTGCCTTGTTACGGAAGTGCTTGACAAAATTGTCGATCGATTCTCCGTCATTTTGCTTTTCATCCAAAAGGGTTCCGATTGACACTTCGGTGTCATTATCGAAGAAATTGCTGAGGAACAAACTTTCCATGTCATCCCAGCAGTTGATGCTCCCTGGTTTGAGACGTCGATACCAATCGAAGGCGGGTCCACGAAGGGTGCCAACGAATGACCGGACCATTAAAGCCTCGTTTCTAGATATTATGCCCAAATGAGACTTAAAATAAATCAAGTGCTGAATAGGCGAGCTCTTTCCCTCAAATGGTGTGAAGTTAATCAGATTGAATTTTGTCGGGTATGGTATTAAATCCCATTCTCTTGGATAGGGACATGGAATACCCGTCTTCTTCACTTCTTGAGCCGTCATCAAAGTATTGACTTTGTTTTCAAGCTCCTTCATTCTCTCATCATCATCTACATCTTCATTCGAAGGACATTGAGGAGAATGAGTTGGACCACTCCCTGTAAGAGGCGCCATTGAACCACCCTCAATGTCATTGCTGGGAGAATCCGTTAAACCACCCCCAGCGTTATCGCTATTGGAAGATGTATCAGCCATAATGACTTCATCCACTTCTAGATCACTATCATCTATGACATTCTGAGCGTGGTAGCTGGATTCAGCTCGTTGGCTGGACTCAGGAGGTTGAGGCCGTTGAGCTAACAGTTCTCTCATTTGTTGGATAGCCAACTCCCTCTCTGTCTTCATTTCAGCTCTAATTTCTTCACGTTGTTTGACAGAGCTTCCTGAAGTATTTGAGCGAACTGATCAGCAGTGATTGTGAACACTTCTCTGATTTGTCATGTGCTAGATATTGTATCATCCGAAGCGATTGCAGAACAAGTGTCTGAGAGTTCATCCTCTGATGGTATTCCTTCATGCATTCTCTTGACTTTTCTTCTCGGGGAAAAGTCAGGATTTAATTCATTTGAATGTCGCTTAGATTTTCCTTTATCAACCATGTTGATGGTGACTTCAGGGAATTCGTTATCTTGGACACCTGATCTTCTCTTGTGGAAATGTCTCGGTTTGGACTTCAACATTTTGGTGAAAAGTTTCGGGAACACTGAGGTTCTTTGTGGGATGATTCCTCGTTTGAAACAGCCACATTCTGATAGTGCTACTCTAATAAGACGTGTACAGGAATAATGAGAGCTTATTTCTCGAATAATTCTCTTTCGAGTTTTGTTCATACCCCCAGTTTGATAGTACGATTCATCGGTATGATTGCCGGAAAATCCTATCGTCTGTTGGTATGAACCCCCAGGTATAACGATGTCTTTTGATAAACATGTCTTCTTCTGAGGATGTAAAACCTTGTTGGCATTCTCAGGACAACTTATTATTATCTTTGAGCGATCCAAGGTTATGTCGGGAGTCACACGTTTAGAACCACCCCCTTGTGGGTATGGAGTCTTAACGGGCTCCGAATGCTGATTTTGCACAACTCCAGATTTTGGGATCCAAACTTTGCAGAGTTTTGGTGGTTCTTTGGTCACCGTTTCTTTCTTCCCTTCACTCCTTTGTTGTAAGAGAGCACGGGCATGAGCAGCCTTTGCACAACGTTTTTGTATACATTCGGGTCGAACGAACCCTTTTGACAATAGTCCATTCTTCCGTCATAAATTGTGCAGAAACATGAATGGTTTGACGTTGAGGTGACTGAACCATTTGATGTTTCCTCGATTCTAAGTCCGCATAGTAACGAATTCCATCAGTTTGTTCCATGGCCTTAGCCATTTGGCGAGCGCGGCGTTGGCGTTGTCTCTGACAAGCTCTTTTCGTCAGTGCCGGCAGGCTTTGATTCAATGACTCTTTAACTGGAAACGAATCATTGTGAGCAGAGATGTTGCGAGTAGAATTCTCAGCAACAATTGGGCAAGAGTCTTCATCCATAGCATTTGACAATTTAAAAATCTTCAACGAAGATGAAATCTTCCTGCATTTACGAGGCGAGGAAGACTTTGCAGATGAGGATGACAAATACTCCTCAAACTTCGCTTGGTCGAACTCGTACTCGACCATTAATTCAATTGGGATCTTGATGATCGGCTGCGATACGACGGTCTCGTCAGCGAGACCGTTGGCTCCCACTGTGGTCGCCAGTTTGTTTTTGTCAAAAGTTGGTTTTGTCATGGAATTCATTATATCTTCGGTCGATTACAACGAATTCAAAAGAGATAGCCTTTTTATAAGACTTCTTTTACACAACAAAATGAAAATTACAACTTTTTAGAAACAAACGCATGATCGTTGTTTGGATCGCTGCTTGCGTGGGATCTTTGCTTGTGCCGGGGGTGCGTTAGCTCGTGGACCACCGAATCACAGATTCTGATTGAATCGTGAAAGAGGCTTAATGATTCTTTCTTCGTTTATCGAAGTGAGAATTTGAAGTGAAGATCTTATCAAAGTAAAATGATCACTCTTCTTAAAATCAAGTCAAAGCTTGAATCTCAAGGAATTGCCAAAAGCTCAGGAACACTGCTCTCTCTGCTCTGAAAATGCTCTGCGATCAGCCGGGATCTTTTCTGCCCCCCCTGGAAAAATCGATCTCAGGGGGTATTTATAACCCCTGGGGTAAAAACTGCTTCCGAGACAGTGTTTGCTGTCTCGGCGGCCGAGACAGCAAAGACTATCTCGGGTTCCGAGACAGTAAACACTGTCTCGGAAATCCTCAACTGCCTGACAGTTTCTTGTAACTGCCTTCCCACGTTTTAAAACTCCGTTATTTTGACAGTTATCAACGTGATTCTCGCCCACGACGTTTCCCACGTTTTAGAACAGTTAGTGGCCACGTGTAGGCGGTTATGCAAAGTAGTTTTGACCCTCTGAAAGCTGTCTCACGTGCGAGACAGTAAATTCTGTCTTGCTCGGCGAGACAATAAAGACTGTCTCGCGTGGGCGAGACAGTAAAGACTGTCTCGCGTGGGTGAGACAGTAAAAGTCTGTCTCGCCCGGCGAGACAGTAAAGACTGTCTCGCACGGCGAGACAGTCAAGTCTGTCTCGCGTGCGGGACAGTCTATACTTGTGTTCTTTTTGACATTTTGGATGACTTCCTTTTGAGCTGTGTTTGGATATCTTTCAGCATTTTTTGACGCCTACAACTTGACCTCCTTTCGAGTCAGCCTAATAAGTGGTCATGCAATCTTAGCGAAATCCTTTATAAATTTCATATAGTATCCAACCTTCCCCAAGAAACTTCGTACTGCTATCACAGATGTAGGTGGATCCAACCTCAACACCGCATCAACCTTATTCGGGTCCACAGAGATACCTGCTCCTGAAACTATGTGCCCTAAAAAGGACACTTTTTCTAGCTAAAACTCACACTTGTTCAATTTCCCATAGAGCTTTTCCTTCCGTAGGATTTCCAACACCATCCGTAGATGCTTTATATGATCTTCCTTGGTCTTGGAGTATACAAGAATGTCAACAATGAACACCACCACAAACTAGTCGAGATACTGGGAAAACACCTTGTTCATCAAGTTTATAAATGTAGATGGAGAATTTGTCACTCCGAACGACATCACCAAAAACTCATAGTACCCATACCGTGTGCGGAATGCGGTCTTGGGTATTCTTCCTTCCTCACCTTCAGCTGATGGATAGCTTGGCCTAAGGTCCAGCTTAGAAAACACCCTAGCTTCCCTGAGTTGATCGAAAAGATCATTAATCTTGGGAATTGGGTATTTATTTTTGATAGTAACCCGATTTAACTCCCTGTAGTCAATACACATCCTTGGGCTACCATCCGGCTTTAGCACTAACACCACCGGTACTCCCCAACGTGAAGTACTAAGCCTGATAAATTTCTTATCAAGATACTCCTGAACTTGCTTCTGCAACTCCTCTAAATCTGTTATTGGCATTCGGTAAGGTGGTTTTGAAATAGGTGCAACCCCTGGAATAAGATCGATGACGAACTCTATATCTCTAACTGGTGGCAGACCCGACAACTCATCAGGAAAAACATCAAGGAACTCCTCAACAATTTCTGGTATGGGCTTCTCCTCTTTCTCTCTATACAGGTTAATACTCCATCCATGCCTTCTCGATACTCTGGCTGCTCCACCACTTTGCTACCGCTCATGAATTCAAACTTTGGGTGACCTGGTATCTTGAACACTACGCTTCTGCGTTGGTAGTCAATCGTCGCATGGAAGTTGTAGAGCCAATCCATTCCCAAAATAACATCAAACCTGTTAGTGTCAATCACCAACAAGTTTATAAATAGCTCCCTACTACAAACTACCACTGGGTATTTCTTACACTCATTACTAGACATTAACACTCTGCTCCCTGTATGGATATTCCAGCTTGCATTTAAACTATCACATGGTATGGTGTGTCGTGTAATGAACTGAGCAGATATAAAACAGTGCGATGCCACAGAATCAAAGAGGGTAAATGCATGGACTAAATAAACCAAAATGTTACCTATGACTACATCACCAGATGCATCTGCCTGCTCAGCGATAAGTGTTAGAACTTGACCATGTCTCTGCTGTTGCTAAGCTTGCTGACCGTATTATCCTGGGTGCCTCTTCTGATACTGTGGCTAGTATGGGGGCTAGAAATGGGGACCTCTCCTTTGTCTCTAGCCTTGAAATTTTTGACCCCTCTGATATCCTCGAAACATCTGTTGCTGTATGGGAAGTGATGGCCTCAACTATTGTCTACTCTATCTAGTCTAACCTACTGGCACTATCGCTCTACCTGAAGTTCCTCCCGAAACTCCTCTACTAGGACAAGTGGTGAGCTGATGATCTGCCACCCCACATGCTAGGCAAAAACCATTAGCTCTTCTGTAGTCCTTCATCAAGTGCCCCAGTCTGCTATAATAATGACAAATCATGTTAGTTGGCTGCGGAGCTGGCCTCAGAGTCCATGTCTGCTATCGCTTGGCTAGTGCTCCTCCCGTATAAGGCTTCTGTTGGCTACCCCCGAGGTCTGTTCTGCAGGGCGCTTGTTTTCCCCTCTCGTCACCGAGTCCATGATCCCGATCAGTTGTTTTGCCTTTCAAGCTGCCTCTAGGACATCAACATAAGTCTTTATCCCCTTATGCTATAAATCTATGTCTGGATCACAAAATTTAGACCCTACATGAACCTTTGTCCCTTATCCACCTTATTCGACACCATCCATGGGACAAACCTGCTAAGCTTGGCAAATTCTTCTAAATACTCATCTACAGTACTAGATCTCTATCTCAGCATTACAAACTACCTATACATCTCAAGATGAGCTATCTTCGGGAAAAATGCCTCTAGGAAACTCTACCGGAATGTCTCCCACAAAATTAGCTTAGGCAGCTTCTCTTCCTCTACGTCCCACCAGGTCTTGGCTACATTAATGAGCTACAGTTATACAATATCAACTCGGTCTTCGTTTGGTATTTTTGTTGCCCTCAATAGGCAGTCCATACTCTGCAATCACATCTCGGCCTCATATCCACCTTTAGTCCCAGTAAAGTGTTGCGGGTTGAGCTTTCGAAAATTGAACAAATTACCCGGCCTTACAACCTTTTGTTGTCCATCCCTCTGTCGATTATGAGCTACTAGCTCCCTAAGCGTTTTTGCAGTCTGATCGACTTGGTGTCCCTCAGGGACAATTGGAGTAGAAGGTCAACGTTTTGGAGCCATAATGATCACCTGAAATGAGATTGGTCAAGATTAGGACTTGAGAATCAAGGTATTGGGAGTCAACGGACATATTTCTGGAAAGGAAAGAAGCCATTCTATACATGCTCTATTTTTGGCCTAATCTTAGTTTTTACTTGTATACAGGACGGGACAACAATTCCTAAACATGGCTCTGATACCAAATAAAAACCTTGTCATGCCCCAGTTCCAAAACGTAATAGTTTGGAATGTGACTCGGCCGACAATACAACCATATGGTCATATTCACACCTCTGGACTATCCTGTATACAAATATAAAGCCAAAACTGCACTATAGAGCATGTGACTAAGGTAATAAAAGAAAATAGATAAATAAAGAAATCTCTAAAAAGACTGAGTTTTACTACAAGTCCACAACCATACAAAATGGGAAAGAGGAAAATACATCATAGGTTGGAGAACCACATGTGGCTAAAGAAAAGTTTAAGACAAACAACTACCTAAATAACAAAAGCTGAGAGAGTGATAGGACAGAAGGTGATCACTGTTACTGGGCCTGATCCTCAAAGTACTCTCGGTCCTATGAAGAAAGAACAATTCTCGAGTCTGGGGTACGCAAACCCTAGGGTTGTTAGAAAACTCACAACAAGCATGTAAAATGAAGGATATGTAGCAGGTATAAAGGAAGATAAAAATCTAAATTAAATGTGACTAAAAGAAACACTACTTATACATATGGCGAATAAATCAATCACAAAACACATAAGCACATTATTCTTATTTTACATGTTATTTGAATTAGAGGAGAATAGTATCATGTATATAAATCAGTTTCCCATAAACCGTCCCGGGAACACGGCTTCAAGTTAAGTATTGGCTCTTGGCCTTTATATATATAATTCAGGATATCAGGAATAAGCATGAGCCCGCTTATATACATGTTATATTCTCCATCCAATTCCCTATTATAAACCCCACATTTATTTAATTTTAAGTGATTGTGCATGAAATATTATTTAGTAACCACAGAATTACCGTGGAACAACCTCCGTAAAATTTATGAAAAATAATCGTGACCCAAAATATGTCTAATCAAGATGAGTACATCGTCTAGTAAATGCTTTTATAATAATAATAAATCAAGAGAAACTCCTCACATCTGGATATCGATGTCAAGAGTATAGCCATGCTATGATGACACGTTTATAAATCATATTTCTTCACGAAAATCATCTTTTTGCATAATTAACCCTATTAAATATCACTAGGTGATCAAACATAACATCAGTTGATCAAATAAGCATCAAGAGATCAAACAATATCATTATTCATCTTAATAAATGGAAAACAACTAATTAGCATAGTTGTTTAGTGTCCAACATGCCAAACAGTTTTAATTTGACAGCATAGAAATCTGTAAAACTGATTTTAGTGAGCAAAAAGCTTAAACGGATCTGAAATCTGATATTGGATCCTAACTGGGTCAAACGGGTCTGAAATTTTAGGATTATGGATCCAAACGGGTCTGAACTGGATTGGGTTCGAGGAGGTATAGACCCAAATGGGTCGGGTATTGGTGTATTTTAGATCAAGCGCGTCTGGTTTAATAGTGGATCTGAATCGGGTCGGGTTCGAGTTCAAAGCGACACAAATTATATATATTTGTGAAAAAAGGAGGTGTGGGGATCCGAACTCTAGACATTTGTATTCTTGTCAATTGCAACTAACCACTAGAACAATCAATCTTTCATGCCAAAGGTGATGCAGGTAATATATAAAAGTTAGTTTCGATTAAATTCCTCAATAAATATTTCCAAATAAGTAAAAGATATATTTATATATTAAAAAGATAAAAAATTTAGCTTATGATTTGTACGAAAATTTTATGTGAACGTAATAGTACTAATAACAACAATAATGTTAAGATTATGGAGAAAAAGAATATAATAAATAAATAAGATAGTTATGTTTTGGGACGAAACAAAAATGGAAAGTGTGCTTACTAAATTTTTGTAACAAAAGTTTAAAAATTGAAATTTGTCAAAAGACCTATGAGGACCACTCATAGTCGTGTGTTCTGGTGATCATCCACAACATAATTAAGGCTCTAGCAAGACTTGTGGATGCTGGGAACTATTCCGTTGAACTAAAACTTGTGTGAAGATATGTCATGTGGCTCAAGAAAAAACTAAAGCATATAACTTATTTAAACATGAGAATCTACCGGAGTATGCGTCATACTTCTACAAGCAATACAAACTTAAAGTAAACAATACTGAATTAGTATATTCTAGGACATGGACTTAACTTATGTGTGGACTTGAAGAGGACTAATATCTTTAAATAATAACATATTTATTCTTGCCGTAAAACCTTCCTATGAATCGAAGAAAGGATTCAACAAAAACAGGATAAATTATGCTTGCATGAAGGAAATTTGTTTTTGAGAAAAACTAGGGAAAGATTTGCTTGCCGATTCGTTGAAGGAAAGACTATGAACCCCAAATCCAAGAGAAAAATCCAAATCTCGTCCCTCTCGTTCTCTTGTTCTCTGTTGGTTTTTTCATTTTTTTTCGATCCCTTCATCATGCGAGCCTCCAAATAATTGATTTGCACCTAAAAGAAAAAATGAATTATTACACGATGTTTCATGTTTTGCCCATTGCCATTATGAATAAAAGGTTTTTTTCTTCAAAAGAAAAAGTATTCCTTCTTGTTATTAGTTTTTTTTTTTTTTAGACAAGATACTTAGATAAATAAAAGGAAGAGGTGTTATTATTATTATCATTATTTTTTATAAAAGAGGTGAAATTTTTTGTTAGATTAATTTTGTAAATGATCTTCAAGGAGTCTCTTAGAAATTTGTTATGATATAGATTAAATTGTAAAGTTTTTGATAATCACAATTTTATTATATTTTTATACTCTCATTATCTATCTTCTTTAAATAAATATATCACTAATAACTTATTTTTATCTTAATTTGCAGGTTAATGAAGATTAATGAATAAAAGCTCAAAAGATTCAAATTTCTTGATTTTCTACAATTTATTGAAGCCTAAATATAAAGACAAAAGAAGGTCCAAGAAAGTTCAAGGATGCATGAAGAAATCGGGTCAAGAAATCAACAAAAAAATTAAATCTATGCAACCAATCGATTGGCCAACCAATTGGTTAGCAACAGAAACTATTTTACGGCTATGATTTAATCCTTGATATCCAAGCAAAATCCAAGGGTTCTCATTCATTGCTGTAGGCTATAAATAGGGGTAGAGGGAGAGGGGTTTGAGGGTAAATTTTTTTATAAAAACTCCATTTGGAGTGGAGGGTTACCCTTAATTGAGAAGACCTTTTAAAATTATAACTTTTTTCTTACAAATAATAAAATAATTTTTTCACCCCTTCATATTTTTCTTTGCTTCTCTTTGTTTGATGCTGAAAATAAATTATGAAGATCAAGATCAAGATGAAGATTTGTCTTCATTAAGAGGCTAGAACCCTATTGGAAGTAAATTTTTTCATTTATCTTTTTTACTTTTCTTGTAATATTTTCCTTTTTTGCTTTAGATATTCAAGGGGCTAGAAGCCTAAAACCCTTTTGAATTATATTTATTTCATGCATTATAGAATACATTTACTTTCATGTCTTTATTTTCTTGAAATTATTTTATAGTATAGATTTATTTTGTTGCATAGTTTAGATTTTATTTTCTTGCACTATTCGCCAAGAGGCTAGAACCCTCTTGGAAATTAGTTTTTATTTTTGTTCATTCTTTTCCTTTCATTCTCTCATCTAAAGGCTAGAACCCTCTTTGGAGTTAGTTTTTATTTTCATTCTCTCACTTAGAGGCTAGAACCTACTTTGGAGTTAGTTTTTATTTTCATTCTCTCCCTTTTGTTTCTTTGTTTTTATTTTCTAAGATGTGGAACTACTTCTTGTAGGAATTTTAAAATGACATGAAACTAGTCTAATTTCTTTTATGAATTGTGAATTACTCTCTTGTACTTAAAATGATCATGTTTAGGATAATTAACTAGAAAACTAATTGGTAGGAGGAATTCTAGAATTACTATCTAGTTATTCTTTTCATGAATGTTAATTTTTCTTAGATGATAATTTAATAGGTTATACTTTTCTTAAGTGGTTTGATAGTCTATGCTTAATAAATCTAAAGTAAAATATGATAAAAAGAGGATAATCCATAATTTATAATTGAAAATGGCTAGTAGATTTAATTCTAGATTCCTTATATCTCTACTTGAATCCTCTATCTTTTACTTTCTTAATTTACCTCATTATTCTTGATTTTTCTTTTTTGATTATTGATTTTATTTTTTTCTATTTCTTCATCTTTCTTTCTCCACTCTCAATCTAGTTTTGTTTTTATTTGCATATAGTCATAATCACTCTTCTCATATCTCTCCACAATCACACATTTATCATTCCTAATTATCACACACACAACTAAAGTATCACTTTTGATTAATTCCTACAACACCTTCCTCGTGGGATTCGACTTTTTTTCTATACTATAACTTGATTGTGCACTTGCAATCTTGACATATTCATAAAAACCCCCATCAAGTTTTGCTCCTTCTTTATGGCTTTGAATTGATTTCAGGTCTTAAAAACTTCTAAAATTTTCTAAAAGGATAAGATTGTTTGTGACAATAGTTACCAACTATGATGAATTATCAGATCGGGAATTTTCCCATTACTTACCTTTGATACCTAATAGATCGCATAAGCATTATTGGCTCCCTTTTACTAGAGAAAATTGAGTGGTGTTTATCTGGTGAGACGGGTAGTTGTTCTCCATCAACTAGTCTTAGTTACTTTTTATTTTATTATTTTATGGCTGCGATTTAATCCTTGATCTCCTAGAAAAATCCAAGGGGTTTCATTCATTGTTGTAGTCTATAAATAGGGGTAGAGGGTGAGGGATTTGAGGGTGAATTTTTTGTAAAAAATCCATTTGGAGTGAAATGTTACTCTTAATTGAGAAGACCTTCCAAAATTATAACTTTTTATTACCATTAATAAAATAAATTTTTTCACCTCTTCATATTTCTCTTTTCTTCTCTTTGTTTGATAATGAAGATTTACCTTCATCAAGAGGCTAAAACCCTCTTAGAATGTAAATTTTATCTTTTATCTTTTTTACTTTTCTTCTAATATTTTCTTTTTTTCTTTAGATATTCAAGGGGCTAGAACCCTCTTGATTTAGATTCATTTTAATGCCTTGTAGAATATATTTACTTTCATGTTTTTATTTTTTAAAATTTATTTTATAGTATAGATTTATTTTCTTGCATAGTTTAGATTTTATATTCTTGCACTATTCGCCAAGAGGCTAGAACCCTCTTAGGAATTAATTTTTATTTTTTTCATTCTTTTCCTTTTATTTTTGAGTTAGTTTTATTTTCATTCTCTCACTTAGAGGCTAGAACCCTCTTTGGAGTTAGTTTTTATTTTTATTCTCTCCCTTTTGTTTCTTTATTTTTATTTTCTAAGATGTGGAACTAATTCTTGTAGAAATTTTAGAATTGTATGAAACTAGTCTAATTTCTTTTTATGAATTGTGAATTACTCTCCTGCGCTTAAAATGATCATGTTTAGGATAATCAATTGGAGAACTAATTGGTAAGAAGAATTCTAGAATTACTATCTAGTTGTTGTTCTTTTCATGGATATTAATTTTGCTTAGATGATAATTTGATAGATTATGCTTTTTTTAAGTGGTTTGATAGTCTATGCTTAATAAATCTAAAGTAAAATATAATACGAAAATTATAATCCATAATTTATAATTAAAATTGGCTAGTGGATTCAATTCTAGATTGCTCATATTTCTAATTGAATCCTCCATC
>BQKN01059539.1:3892-14653 GCA_022839385.1 Asparagus kiusianus
AACTTCAGCCGAACCTCGCGTTCGAACTTCAGCCGAACCTCGCGTTCAAATTTTAAACGAACCTCGTGTTCGTTCTCAAAAACAAACCTCGCGTTTGTTCTGTACTCATATTTTAACGAACCTCGAGTTCGTTCCTAAGTTGAACCATGCGTTCATTTTCAGACGAACTTCGCGTTCGTACTTAAGTGAGTCTCGTACTCAAATACAGTCGAACCTCGCGTTCGAATTCAAGCGAACTTCGTGTTCACTATGGTTAAGCCTCAGTTTATTCATGGGTCCACTATGGTATACTTAATTTATTAAGTTATGGTCCCTAATTAAGCTGTGAGACCCCAATTAAGTTTTTGGAAATTCAGTTGATTTAAATTTTCAATTTAAATCTATTTTGGTAGCTAATCAATTATTTGATTCAAATATAATGACACTAAGGTATTAAAGTTGTCTCTCACTCCAATTGTTTAATTGAAGCAAGAAGTTGCCAAAGTAACCTCTCTTGTGGAGATTGTTCATGAGGAATGTGAGATGTTTGTGTGTATACTTTCGTGTAAATATTTAATCGGCCCAAAGGAAGGTTAATATTTATTTAGACTGTATACACATCTGCGATGATAAGCATGTGACAATTATAAGGTTTACATGTGAATAATGAATCGATCCAAAGATAGTTTCATTATTTGACATGAGTTATTGTCAATGTTTGATCATTGCAACAAGGTATCACTTACAAGTTAATATTACTGTCCAAAGACTTGATATTAATGTTGTGCCCGATATCTTGGATGGGGATTTGTCATTATTTGAATTTTATTGATTACTAAATATGGTTATTGATGTGAGCATCTTTTGTTTTATTTCAGCTAATGCATCTGCTGCAACAATTTCTGCTAACATCAACTCAATTCCCATGCTAAATGGGTCAAACTTCAAGGTTTGGAAAGAGAACATATTAATTGTTCTTGGCTGCATGGATCTTGACTATGCATTAAGAACTGAACAACCCCAACCTCTCAATGCGGATAGCACTCCTGATGCAAAGAAGGAGCATGAGAAGTGGGAGCGTTCAAATCGCATGAGTCTTATGATCATTAAGCGCGGCGTTCCGGAAGCCTTCAGAGGCATAGAATCCGAAGGGATTACTAAGGCTAAAGATTTCCTTGCCGAAATTGAAAAGCGTTTTGCGAAAAACGATAAGGTAGAAACAAGCACGCTTTTAGCTCGCTTGATTTCGATGAAGTATAAGGGCAAAGGAAATATAAGGGAGTACATTATGGAAATGTCTCATATTGCTTCAAAACTTAAGGTACTTAAACTCGATCTTTGTGATGAGTTATTAGTGCATCTGGTTCTGTTGTCTCTTCCTGCACAGTTTAATCAATTTAAAGTCAGTTATAACTGTCAAAAGGAGAAATGGACTCTAAATGAGCTCATTTCATACTGTGTGCAAGAAGAAGACAGGTTGAAGCAAGATAAGACAGAAAGTGCTCATTTGGCCTATGCCTCTAAGGATAAGGGCAAGAAAAGGAAGAATGATAAGGAAGCTGCTAAGGGTCCAATTGAGAAGAAACAACATAAGGATAATCAGGGTTGTTTCTTCTGTAAGAAACCTGGACATATGAAGAAGGACTGTACAAAATATCACGCTTGGCGTGATAATAAGGGTACGTTCCTTTCTTTGGTCTGTTCTGAGGTTAATTTAGCTTCAGTACCTAGAAACACTTGGTGGTTAGACTCTGGTGCTACTACTCACATAAGTGTTTCTATGCAGGGTTGTCTGAGCTACCGAAAGCCAAGTGATGTTGAAAGACACATCTTTGTGGGCGACGGTCAGTCAGTAGATGTGGAAGCAATTGGGCATTTTAGGTTGCTATTAGGAACTGGTTCTTATTTGGATTTAAAAGATACTTTTGTAGTACCGTCTTTTAGACGGAATTTGATTTCAGTTTCTGTATTGGACAAATCAGGTTATTCTTGTTCATTTGGAAACAATCAATTCAGTTTATCTTTTAATTCAAATGTTGTGGGAACCGGTTATTTAAGTATTTTTGACAACCTATATTTGCTTGATACAATTGCTTCTTATAATGAAACTCTGCATGCGGAATCGCGTGGTACTAAGCGTAAATTAAATAAGGAAAATTCGGCGTCATTATGGCATAAGCGCTTGGGTCATATCTCAAAAGGAAGAGTTGAGCGTCTTGTGTCTGATGGCATTTTGGATTCCCTTGATTTTTCGGACTTTAACATATGTGTTGAATGTATCAAGGGAAAACAGACCAAGGTTAAGAGATTAGGTGCTAACAGATCTTCGGATATCTTAGAATTGATACATACAGATATTTGTGGGCCATTCCCTACGGAATCCTGGAATGGTCAACAATATTTTATATCATTCATAGACGATTACTCACGTTATGGGCACCTATATCTCATTCATGAAAAATCTGAGTCTCTGGACATGTTCAAAACCTATAAAGCTGAAGTTGAGAATCAACTCAACCGAAGAATTAAAACCGTTAGATCTGATCGTGGTGGTGAGTACTACGGCAGATATGATGGTTCAGGTGAACAACGTCCAGGACCATTTGCTAGATACCTAGAGGAATGCGGTATCGTCCCACAGTATACCATGCCGGGTTCACCTAGCATGAATGGTGTAGCTGAAAGACGAAACAGGACTCTTAAGGATATGGTAAGAAGTATGATTGCTCATTCTTCTTTACCAGAGTCACTCTGGGGAGAAGCACTTAAGACAGCAGCTTACATTCTTAATAGAGTACCAAGTAAAGCAGTTGCTAAAACACCTTATGAGCTTTGGACTGGTCGAAAGCCCAGTTTAAAACACTTACATATTTGGGGATGTCCAGCTGAGGCTAGGCCTTATAAGCCAAATGAAAAGAAATTGGACTCCAAAACAGTTAGCAGCTACTTTATTGGTTACTCTGAACGCTCTAGGGGCTATAAGTTTTATGATCCCACTATAAGGAATATTTTTGAGACGGGAACAGCAACATTCTTTGAGGATGTTGAGTTTGGGGGGAGAAATAAGGTTAGAGACATTGCTTTTGAGGAGGAATTGGCTTCAGATCCAATCCATACAGTTACTTTTGACAATATTCAGGTTCCTATACCTGTTGTTGCTCAAGAAGTAAATCCGGAACCTCAAGATGACAATGTTGATCAACTCCCTGTTCCAGAAGAACAAACTCAACAACCTCAAGAACCAGTGCCATTAAGGAGATCCACGAGAGAAAGGAGAAATGCTATTCCGGATGATTATGTTGTATTTCTCCAAGAACATGAGGAAAGTAGTGGAATGTTGGAAGATGATCCAATCAACTTCCTTCAGGCCATGAAAAGTTCTAACTCTCAACAGTGGATTGATGCCATGAATGAAGAGTACAAGTCTATGCAAGACAATAAGGTTTGGGAACTTGTCCCGTTACCAGAAGGTGCAAAACCAATTGGTTGTAAATGGATTTTTAAAACCAAGCGGGATGCAAACGGTAATGTGGAGAGGTATAAGGCACGTCTTGTGGCTAAAGGCTATACTCAAAAGGAAGGCATTGATTATACAGAGACTTTCTCTCCGGTTTCATCGAAAGACTCATTCAGAATAATCATGGCACTTGTTGCTCATTATGATCTTGAGTTACATCAGATGGATGTTAAGACTGCATTTCTCAATGGCGATATTGATGAGATGATCTATATGGTGCAACCAGAAAACTTTGTGTCGGGAGACCCAAAGAATATGGTATGCAAATTAAGGAAATCCATCTATGGACTCAAGCAAGCTCCTCGTCAATGGTATCATAAGTTTCAACAAATAGTTATCTCGTTCGGTTTTGAGATAAACATTGTTGATGACTGTGTATATCACAAGTTCAGTGGGAGTAAGCATATTTTTCTGGTTCTGTATGTCGATGACATCTTGCTTGCCACTAATGATATAGGCATGTTGCACGAAACCAAGAGATTTCTATCAAAGAATTTTGAGATGAAAGATCTTGGGGACGCCTCTTTTATATTAGGGATCCAGATACATCGAGATCGTTCTCGGGGTATTCTTGGATTATCACAAAAGAGCTATATCGATAAGGTACTTAAAAGGTTTGGCATGCAAGACTGCAGACCAGGAGATACCCCTGTTGCTAAAGGAGACAAGTTTAGTCTCAATCAGTGCCCTAAAGGTAACCTTGAAATTCAGGAAATGCAGAAGATTCCTTATGCTTCGGCTGTAGGAAGTCTAATGTATGCTCAGGTATGTACGCGTCCGGATATTGCGTACATTGTTGGGATGTTAGGCAGATACTTAAGCAACCCTGGTTTGGATCACTGGACAGCAGTCAAAAGGGTTATGAGGTATCTTCAGAAAACAAAAGGTTACATGCTCACATACAGAAAATCAGAAAATTTGGAGGTCATTGGGTATTCGGATTCTGATTTTGCTGGATGCCAAGATAGCAGAAAGTCTACATCAGGCTACATTTATATGTTAGCGGGAGGAGCTATATCATGGAAAAGTGTCAAACAAACACTAGTAGCTTCCTCCACTATGGCAGCAGAATTTGTAGCTTGCTATGAGGCATCCAATCAGGGAATATGGCTGCGAAATTTTGTCACGGGACTGCGCATTTTGGAAAATGTTGAAAGACCACTAAGGTTATATTGTGACAATAAATCTGCAGTAATGTATTCAAATAACAACAGGAGCTCAATTAAGTCAAAACATATTGACATTAAGTTCCTGGTTGTGAAAGAAAGGGTACAGAGTGGACAGATATCCATAGAGCACATTGGGACAAACTCCATGATAGCTGATCCTCTTACTAAGGGATTACCACCCAAGGTCTTTCACGAGCATACTGCTCATATGGGGGTGGTAATATTTGAGGATATTATGATTTAGTGGGAGTTTGTAATTGTGGTGCTTTATGTTTGTTTGTATTGTCTGATCAGAATAAAGTTTTCAGTTAAGTCACTCTGTTACATTATGTTTGGTTTTGACCTCATTAAGGAGGACCAGTTGAAAATAGACATGTACTGATCACATTGCATGTAATTTTCATGCTGCACATCCATGATTGATCTATGTCGTTTGATTGTATTGGTATATGTGACCATTGATGGGTCGAGTCACGATAAATGTGACAAAGGCCGCTTTGATCCTATATTAATATAGTCAATGGACCAGATTGTTCGGAAATACCTTTTCAGTGATAGCAAATTTTGAGCTCATAAGGTTATACACAATTTAAGGAATCATATGGTGCCCAAGTGGGAGATTGTTGGATTTAATCTAATAAATCTATTTGTGGGCACATATGATTAATCAATGTGTATTGCTATCTTTCAAGATAACCCACTAAAGTGATCTATTAAGTTGGGTTAATGGGTATTTAATTATAATCATGGGGTTATATGTGCAGATACCGGGTTGTAATTGTGATTTGTTGAGGGGCCAAATTGTAAAAGTACAACACCTATAAATAAGGGGTTATGGTCCCTAACCTAGGGTAACAACAACCTCTTAAAATTCTCTTCACCCCCATCTCAAGAGAGAAATTCGGCTAAGAGAGAACCCTAAGGTTAGAAGATCATCAAAAAACCCAAATCAAGATTTCTTCTATGGATTCAGGTATAAGCTTCCGCTCTTATGATTTTTGTTTAATCTCTTTGAATTAATCATGGCTATATGGTTTTAAGATCTCAAGTTTTAGATCTAACAGTCAAAACAAACAAGAAATGTCTTGGTGGAATCTATGTAAAAGTTATTTCTTGATATATATGTACACCAGTATCTTATGTCCACCAATATCATTAAGAACCGCATAAACTACCGTACCGCAGATTTTACCAGACGTGAACAACAGATACTTTTCCATATGATTCACCAAGCATGGTCCACGGCATCCCAGCATGCCCCAATAAAAGAAGAATAAAGATTCCAAATAAATTCCTATAAGAGGAAGTGGTAATCATCAACTAGAATCCACAATCCCTGTGTCGCATCACAGAAGAATTCATTACGTCACAATCCAAACGAGAACATCCTTCCCTATGTATTATGGTCCAGACATCACTGTCATGACTTGAAAGTTCCATGATAACTAGATTGGTCCCCTAACCCTCAACCAGCTGATCAGGAAAAGGAGAGCACAGCCTTCGCATGCTAGTAAAGAGGACAATTAGTTGGTTTTCCAATTGGTGACATAATCCCATAGATCACAACAAGGTCACCAGAAGCTTTTTTACTCCGGAGTCTCTCTGTTGTTTCTCATGTTTACACTGAAGCAAATAGGCATCAAAAGTTTGTTCTCCATAATGCATTAGTTCGAAAGGGACGAACAATCATTCAGAGTTTTCTGCTATTTTGTCAGCTTTTAGTTTAGTTGCAGCGGGGGGGCTTCACAGACACAGAAGATATCTATACAAGAGTGGAGAGTAACAACACTGAATAAGCACAGTAAATGTAAAGAGAACAACACACAAGGATTTAACGTGGTTCGGTCGGTATGACCTACGTCCACGGGCGAGAACAGCAGAGAACTTCACTAATCACAACAGAGAAGATTACAAAGGAAATCACTGTTGTGCGCGGCGGAAGCCGATTCGGCAAATCAATAGCACACACAAGAACCAATAAATAGATCCCAATAGCACAAGCAATATCCAATCACAGTGAGAACACACAATATACGTGGTTCGGCAAATTACCTACGTCCACGGGGCAAGGAGGGGGGTTTATTATTAGAAGTCAAGGGGAATACAATTAGGGTTACAAATCTTACCACAAACCCACAAATAAGCCATCTTAATTTCTCCAAATGGCTCCAACAATAGAAGTCCAAAATCTCCTCTTTCTTCAACTCAAAATCCTCTCCCTTAAACCCTAAAAATGAGTTAAGGGTATATATACAACTCCCAAACGAAACGGGTCTGGAAACCAAACCTAACCCAAAACCGCTTCGATGGTCGACCGCGCAGGTATCGCGGTCGACTGCCGGGTAGACCGCATCAACTCCAGAGACTTCCCTAAGATAGCAGAAACTTTCGCGGTCGACCGTCACGGTCGACCGTCAAGGATCCAGAGGCACAGTGAGGCCCCGTGCACGACTTCGATCGACCGCCAAAGACCCACGGTCAATCGCCAACCTGTCAAACTGCTATTCCTGAGCCCAAACCTGCTATTCTTGCCAATCCTACAAATCTCCACATCGGCAAACGTTTTATCAAAACTGAGCCGACACCAAACACCCCCAATCAAACTCAACTAATACAACCGACTTCATCTGCAAGACTGCATACGTATCCTTTTGTCCAAGGAATCAAGCCGAACGTAGTTCATCCAAATGGCCGCCAACGGCCTCAACATCGAAGAATGTTTAATAAATTCAAACAGTGACCAAACTTCACACCTGGAACTACTTTGGTCAACATATCAGCAGGGTTGTCCTTAGTGTGGACCTTCTCCAACGTGACATCACCATCATCCAATACGTCATGTACAAAGTAAAATTTAACATCAATGTGCTTCGTGCGTGCATGGTAGACTTGATTCTTAAAGCCAAATAGATAGCTGATATGCTATCACAATATACCTGAATGGTCTCCTGTGCAATCCCCAAATCATCTAACAAACCATGTAGGCACAAAGTCTCCTTCAAAGCTTCAGTCACCGCTATATATTCAGCCTCCGTAGTAGAGAGAGTCACTGTGGACTGAAGAGTGCATCTCCAACACACCGGTGCACTAGCCAATGTAAAAACATAACATGTAGTGGACCGACGCTTGTCAACATCTCCGGTATAGTCTGAATCCATGTAGCCAATACAATCCCGTCCTGTCTTATCATTCTTCTCAAATATCAAACCAACATCCACAGTACCCTTAATATACCGTAGAATCCACTTCACGGCCGCCTAATGACCCTTCCCAGGGTTATGCATGTACCTAGATGCCATGCTCACGGCCTGTGATAAATCTGGCCTAGTACACACAATAGCATACATCAAGCTACCCACTACACTGGCGTATGGAACTTTGGACATGTAGTCCCGATCATCCACTAAAACTGGTGACATCAAAGCTAAAAGCTTGAAGTGAGGAGCTAATAGAGTACTCACCACCTTGGCATTGCCCTCAAAACTGAATTTCTTCAGCATCTTCTGCAAGTAACTCCTCTGTGTAAGCTTCAATCTCCCCTTCACGCCGTCTCTCTCAATCTCCATACCCAATATCTTCTTAGCCTCTCCCAGGTCCTTCATCTCAAATTCAAATGACAGCTCATTTTTTAATTTCCCCATAGCTAAAGTGTTCCTGGAGGCAATGAGTATATCATCAACATATAATAACAAGTAAATGTGCTTACCATCCTGTAGCTTACACATATAAACACACGGGTCATAAGGGCTCCTCGTGTATCCTTGGCCAATCATAAAGCTATCAAACCTCTTGTACCACTATCGCGGTGATTGCTTCAGTCCATAAAGAAATTTCTTCAATTTGCACATCAATTCTTCCTTTCCTGCAGCTTTGAACCCTATGGGTTATGTCATGTAGATCTCACCATCTAAGTCTCCATGTAGAAAGGTTGTCTTCACGTCTAGTTGGACCAAAATTCAAATCTAGCTGTGCCACTAATACTAATAGAATCTGAATCGACGAATGTTTCACAACGGGTGAAAACACCTCGTTATAATCAACGCCCTCAAGTTGTGCATATCCCTTAGCAACCAATCTGGCTTTGAACCGAATGTCCCCAATAGAAGATCTCTCCTTCTTAGCATACACCCACTTGTAACCAATAGCTTTCTTACCCTTAGGTAGCTTTGCAAGTTCCCAAGTATCGTTCTTTTGGAGAGATTGCATCTCCTCCTCCATAGCATTCCTCCACCTAATAGAATCAGGGCTAGATTCTGCCTCCCTGAATGTGAAAGGAACCAAATCATTAACGACCTTCACTGATAAAGCATATGTCACTTGTAGGTGTAAATTCCTGATTTTCCCGAGAATGGGGGATTTTGTTTGTATTGATAAGAAACCTTATTACAAACTAAATCAATCTGAATTACAACAGAAGCAGAGGGAAGGCCCTCCTTGTTTAATCGTGGGGACTTTAAGGTAGCTACAGGATGCTTCGCTCGGTGCTCGTGCCGAGTCTGCTTCCCTTGGACGGTTCGACCGAAGTTGCTGGAGAGCTTCAGTACTCAGTGGAAGCTCGAGGTGAAGGAGTTCGTCTCTTCTGGCTCGCCGGCGATCGGAGCTCGGAGCCAGAAGATGGCGCTGTAATACAGGGGTATGCAAAAAGCTTCTTCCTCTCTTGGTTGATCGATCAAGCTCTCTCTCTCTGTTGGCAGATTTTTGATCTCCGATCCTCCATCAAGGTTGCTGAAAGAAGCTCTTAAATGGGAGGGAGGCAGTTTGACTGCTCCTTGAATTATGGGATGTGACCATACACTGTTCCAAGACATCTGAGTGTCTCTTTGTACAACAAGCGGTTGTTTGGTGGGATGACGTGTTGTGTCACGTCGTGTAGGAGTGGGAAAGTCCCTCCTCGTACTCGTGACAGCGGCTGCCAGACACTCAAGTGGGTCTGGCCGGTTCCTTGAGCGCCGGTGGCTCTGACCTTTTGCTTGGAGTGAGGTAAGCTGCATTTATGTGGACGCCGATGGCTCTGGTAACTGTCCGCTCACTTGTGCGGCGAGGTACCGAGTAACCCTCCGGCGGTCCTGGGGTGTTGTGCCTCCTCCCTTCTCCCTATGTCTGAATAGGGGTGGGAGAATGGACGTCTCGCGTCAGAGCTAGCTCCAGATAGCTTGCGGCGCACCGACAGCTTCGGCTCTTCCTCTTGATGGGTGAGGTGACCCGCATTTATGAGTATGCAGGCCGGTCCGGCGCCTGTCTCGTTCGCTTGAACCGCGGGCGGCCGTCTGACGGACCTGGGACACTGTACCCTCCTCCTCTCGCATCGTGGGAAGCAGGGAAGGGTTGTTCCTGAAAATCCGGCTTTCGGCTCACGTAGGCAGACGTGGCTCAAGTGGTTTCGGCACATGAGGGCGGATTTGAGTACCTCCCTTGCGAGCGGATCTAGTTAGTGAAGGCGGATTCGTCTCGCTGGCAGACCCATGCGATTTGGCGGGTGCGGCCAATGTGGGGGCTCGTGTGCCAGCGAATCCACTTAGTGGCTACAGTAGGCTCTCCACCTAAGAGAGGGTGGTCCTGTTCTGCGGGCGAATTTGTTCGCTAATCCGCCGCGGTAATTTTTACCGTCTACATCACTATGACGTCATCATATCTAACTGGCCGATGAATCACTCTCCTCGGTCTATCTGCTGTAATGAACTCTTGAACATGACCCTGCTCCTGAGCCTCACCATCTAATGTATCCTCCAAAGCCCGACCGTCATCTCATCTCCTTCTAGTGTTACATCTGTAGGAGCCTCAATGGACACAGTGCTGTCTGGAGTGGGTGGTGTCACATCATCCTCCACCTTCTGTGATATCCCTCTGGTCTGATCTTCCTCCACCTGCTGAGGAACTCAAGGCTTCATCATGTACGCCTCATCAAATGTGACATCTCTGCTAGTGACCATCTTCTTATCTTGTGGATCCCATAATTTGAAGCCTTTGACACCTTCTCTAAATCCTACTGTGACGCCCCTGGGTTCACACAAGGCTGCAGTCCAAGGTGAAACCAAGAATGTCAAACCTGCCATGCACCACACCGTGCAATAACATGTTTCACCATCACAATTCTAT
>BQKN01059539.1:14847-26180 GCA_022839385.1 Asparagus kiusianus
TATATACAACGTATCACAATACGAATTCATAACACATAGTATTCACGCAAATACCTTCAATCAACATAAAAAAAAAGTTGTTATAAAAAAAAATTCTCAAAATTTTGAGATATACGCATATATCGTCCTCACTCATACTAGGAAATCCTTACGGACTCTATACATGAATCCTAAGAAACTCTATCCTAGCTCCACGACTCGACACAGGATGATCCTAAGGATACTGGAACTAGAGCTCTGATACCAACTGTGATGACCCTGGGTTCACACAAGGCTGTAGTCCAAGGTAAAACCAAGAATGTCAAATCTGCCATGCACCACACCGTGCAATAACATGTTTCACCATCACAATTCTATCACTCTAGTAGAGTCAATAATAGGTGTAGGTACAAAAGCAAGTAAAAGATACTACAAGAGATAACTGATGAAATGATAGAGATCAAAATAATATTTCATTATCCAACTTATAGGAATACAAAGTCAATGTTTGAAATGTATAAACTGGAGTTCTTAACAAATCTCAAATACAACAAGTCTGAGTAAAGGGAATAAGGCACACAGCCTTTACACATCTAGAATAAAGTCCTCAAATGTCTAAACACAGTTTACAGTGTAGCTCCAAAATAAAACATATTTAAAAATAGTCAGCTGAACACTAAAGTGTGTCGCCATCAACCTGCGACTCTCCGGGCTCCTGGTTCATTACCTTAAAAGGGGAGGGACAACGAGCATCAAAGCGCTAGCGAGCAACATCACAACCAACCCCAAGGGAAAGGGCTCGTTGTATACAGAAAGTACAATTATTACATAATAGTTAAAAAAAATCATTACTCCTAGCAAATAATGGGTTTAAGTATTTAGGAAATTACAACACGAGCATAGGTACGTCGAGCGAAATAATCCAAACAAGAAAACCCTCATGTATATACCTTTTATCTCAAATTATAAATGCCTAATTACCAAACCCGAAGTCTAATACATGAATAATAAACTAAAAGAAACATCACATCTTAATACTTAATCAAAAGTCACACCGAAACCATATAAGTGTCAAAGGTCAATATCACATAAGTGTCGTATCCTGTCTAGGTAGCTATCATGTCCAAATCTCAGGTAATCATGTCATATCCTGATTTAGATAAGTGTCATACTCATAGCTTAACAAATGTCCAAGACATGGTCAAATATATGAATGTCCAACACGATGACTGAAATGGATTATAGTCCAACACGAGGACTTCAATGGATTATAGTCCAACACGAGGACTAAAATGGATTATAGTCCAACACGAGGACTTCAATGGATTATAGTCCAACACGAGGACTGAAATGTGAATGCATGTCCAACACATGGACTGAATAAAATACATGTCCAACACAGAGCGGTCGACCGCCGCGTCCACTGCGGTCGACCGCGAAGCTGCCAGAAACCCAGTTAGGGTTTCTGTCGGCTTCAAAACCCAAACAAATTCGACAATTTCCATCTTAATATAAATCTAGCATATATGCCAAGTCAAAGAACAAAAACTACCAGTTTTAAATCATTAAAAATCTAATAGTTAGAAGTCCAACGAAAAATAAAACATGATTTGATGTCATTAAAGCAATAAAACATGATTAACTCTTGTTAAATCATTTTCAGATCTGAATCTCATGAAAACAAATTCGTGGGTGGGTTTTTAAACATCTGAAATACTTAAGTTAGGCATCATATACCAAAATGATCAATTTCTTATACAAAATACGACTTATGGCTCAATAAAAACCGGATTTAAAACTCAAATCTAAGCACAAAACGAAAAGGGGTGAAGTTGGGCGAGATGTTACTCGCCTCTGATGTGTAGCAATCTCCTTGATCTGTAGGAGGACGATCCCCTGCTGAATCCCTCCGAAAATCTATCGAGAATCCTTTGAAACTCCCCCAAAAATGCCAAAAACGAAGTTAGGGTTTGAGAGGAGAGAGAGAAGGGGGGCTGAGGCTATTAGGGTTTGAAAAAGGGTCCTGAGAGCTTCAAAACGGGTATATATAAGTAGGGTAATAACCGGGTTTGGTATAAAACAAAACCAACCCTAACAGAACTAAAACTGGCGTCTGTATGCTGAGCGGTCGACCGTAGCGACCACGGCGGTCGACTGCTCAGAGTTCTGGGCCATGCTCAGACTAGGGTTCGGTAAAAAGGTTGTAACTTTATCATACGATCGCGGAATGAGGTGATCTAAGATTCGTTGGAAAGCTCTTGAAGAGACCTACAACTTTGATCTTATAAAATTTTCAAGATTCTGAATGAAGCAGTGTGCAAAACATAGAAACTCTTAACTGGTCAAAATTCTCAGATTCTCACTCTTGCCTTTGTGCATGTTTTGTGTATATACACTCATATATTCACAAATATACATTGAATTAATTTCAAATCAATTCCTATCATACTCAAACATTAAAATATATTATTTTCACCATATAACATATTTATAATTATTTATCACACTATATTCAAATTTTCAGGGTTTTACAGGTGATTAGGGTCTTATGCTAATCTAATCCGATTATATGCAAATTAAAATTAATTAACAAGTTTATCCTAGCAAGTATGAAATACAACAATATATATGAGCTAGTATAAGCAATATAAACTAAGGGATATATCCTAGCAATGAGATATGCTATATGATATATGCAAGGATATAAAACTAACACAAGGGGTAAACAATTTAACTACAAATGTGATAGGGCAAAATGATCAACAAGCAATACACAATGGCGATGTAAGATATGAACATGAAAACAAGTACGCCAATACAATCACAAACAAAGGATATGTTTACGAGATTCGGTCCCCACGACCTACGTCCCCGCTCCTCACCTCGAGGAGATACTCCACTATCACAACCGGGTTTTCTACGTTCACCCGAATAACGTTTACACCTCACAATACAATCACTATGCAATCACACCTCACACACTAAGTATTGGTCCTAGCCCGTGTCCTCCTCCTCAAGTGCTCGGTTATAACCTCTCCCTAGGCACGTCAACCGACACCACTCCTCTTGGATTCGACCCCGTCTCTCACCACACACTTCTCTCGGTGTACAAGTGTATTACAAGTGAATCCTCAGAATTAGGCTCAATACAAAGTGTTTGTTCTCTACAATGAATGAAAACGAATTATAAGCTCACTCTCTAAGATACACAATCCCACAACCCAATTATACTATGAATGTAAATACAATAAGCTCAATGGTTGTGTGTGTACAAAGAGATAAATAAAATCAATTAAACTCAATATAAACACTAGCTTAATAAAATAATAATCAAACAATAAAATGTAAAGCTAGATTGAGTTTAGAAAACTTCTCCAATAAATGACAAGAGTGAGAGAGAGATGATTTGAAGCCCAAACACCAAAGATTATCTCCTCAAGCCCTTGTGAAATTATCTTCATAAACCAAACTCTTAAACACACTTAGAAAACCTTAAACAAACTTGTAAAAACTCTTTAAAACTTTTATCTTAGTTAGTTTAGAAGTATGAGGACATGGGGTATTTATAGGCTCATCAAACAACCCAAAAACCCAACCAAAACCCTTAAAAACATTAAAATAATTAAAGCTGGAAACTAGCCGTTACTGTTCAAACGGCTATATATAAGTCGACTTAACAGGTGACACAAGTCGACTTGACAGAAAGAAAAACAGATGCAGAAAGACAGTTTATAATTCGACTTATAGTAGACTTATAACAAGTCGACATAGAGTAGACTTATGATAAGTCGACTTAGAGTAGACTTATGATAAGTCGACTTAGAGTAGACTTATAACATGCACAGAACAGTAAAAATCAACTTTAAAGTGCCTTTAAAAATAGCAAATAAATTCCAAAAATTATGAAACTTTGGGAAATCATTATAAACATGTTAATGAACATGTTACAAAAAGAATTTTTGGAATTGCACTTTCCAAAAGTGAAAACTCATCATTTTATAAAACTAGTCCAAAACATGAAAAGTAAACATACATGTTTTTGACATTTGACATAAACCATGTTTTGAAACTTTGTAAAATGATTTTATAGACTTGATGGAAAGTATAAACTATAGTTGTTAAGTCTATAAGCCATATAAACCAAAAACACAATATTTTTTCAAATGCAATAGAATATGAAACATATAAAAGTATATATGAAGATATATATTATTTCATATCTATATAGCTAAACCAAAACATATATGTATATATATAACTATATATATACAAAAATCAAAATGTGTATGTGTGTATATAATTGAGCTTAAAGTACTAACACACATAATATAAAACCTAAACTAAATTACCCAAGCTTGATGATCTTCAACGAAGCTCTATCTTGGTACACTTGCGGATGAAGCGGGATCTTGGATCTTTAACTTGAATGCAATGCTTCACTCCACAATTCCGTCAACCTCCATTTGATATGATCGTTATAACACAATCCATCCATCCTCCAACAACGTTGTTTGTCTATAATAAATAAGAAAACACAAATACTAGACAAACAACATTAGTGGTAAATTGTTTGTTAAACATCATCAAAACAAGAAGGCCAACAATTTTTAGGTTTGAAAAACTATTTTTATGACTTTTGGAAAATTGTTAAAAATAACAAATGAAGTCCAAAAATAATGAAACTTTAGAAAATGTATATAAACATGTAAATGAACATGCTACAAAAAGAATTTTCCAAATTGCGTTTCTCATTTGTGAAAAATCATCATTTTGCAAAAATAGTCCAACACACGAAAATATAAACATATGAATTTTGATATTTTACCTAAACCATGTTTTGAAACTTTGCACAATGATTATGTAGACTTAATAAAATATGTATATGATAATTGTTAAGTCCAAAAACTAAGAATACAATATTTTCAAAAAATTGCATATTCTATGCAATATATTCTAAAACACAATAATAAATATGAAACATGTAATTTTGTATTTATAAACATAAAAACCAAAACTTGTGTTGTATATATATTTGACAACATATATATACAAGAAAACCAATAAAATGTGTACGAATAGATAATTGAGCTTAGAGTACTTAACACACATAATATAAATCCTAAACTAGTTACCCAAGCTTGATCTTGATCTTCAATTAAGCTTGACTTGGTACACTTTGCGGATGAAGCTTGAACTTGATCTTTAACTTGAATTGTACGTTGCTTCACCCTGACATTCTGCCAACCTCCTTTGGATATGATCGTTGAAGCGTAATTCTATCCATCCTCTAACTCATTGTTTGTCTACAATAAATAGGAAAACACAAGTACTAGACAAAACAACATTAGATGTAAATTATTTGTAAAACATCATCAAAACAAAGAGGCCAACAATCTCCCCCTTTTTGATCATGAATAATAATTTACAAAAAAAATATATGCACGAAGAAAATGATCATATAAAAAATAATTCACATGCATATAAACAAGGAAATGTATACTCACAATATTTCTCCCCCATTGACAACCTCAAAAAGGGGAAAACAACAAGAATGAAGAGAGCGAAATCTCCCCCTATCAATATGCATGGGTGAGTATAACACATAGAAAGATATAGGGATTGCTCCCCCTATCAAAATGCCTTAATGAATATATACAATGAATGCTAAGGCATACATATGTGAGCAAGCAAGAAACATGCTAAACACAACTCACATACAAGAAGACAATGAGAACACGTATAAATATATCAAAGTGAAAAATAGTGTCTCATATCAAAGAACATAAAAACAATGTGTAAAAGTAGATTTATGAAATCAAAAGAAAAGAGCATGAGAATCATGCAAAATGTTTTCAAATGAAAACAAATCAATCAAATGAAATCATAAATCAAAATTTAAATCATAAAATCAAAACATCATTAATTTTTTAAAAAAATCAAGAGAGGCAACCATATCTAGCTCTTGAGCTAGTAACAACCCATGTAAACATTTTTTGCACCCGGTAAATAATGTTTGAGAATAAACACCCAATAACTCCCTGAGGGATATATAAACGTAATCCTCTCATTAAAAAATAATAATAATCATGCAAACAAAAGAATTTGATCAAAGAAAATTTGTTTTCATAAAAAGTTTCTGTAAAACCCAGAAATTTCTATAATGAATATATGTGAATTATTAGTAAATAAATAATTCTTTTATGATAAATGGCTTGAGGTCATTGATGTACATGATAACAAGTTCGTTGAGATAATATGAGAGTATGGGTGTAGAGTTTTGTGCGTTGGATTTTGCAAATTAGCGAAACGTGTAAAAACTGGAATTTTCCAGTTCAGTCGACACATCAGTCGACTGACGGTGTCGGTCGACACATCAGTCGACTAATACGCTGATTTCCAGTTTTTAGGTTTCGGGTCTGTTTTTGTTTGGTTTGGGTTTGGGTCGGGTTTAACTGTTGGTATATATCCTTTCTCACCCGGATTCACCCCTTAGAACTTCAGACCAGAGAAAAACCCTAGCCCCCTCTCCCCTCTCTCTAACCCTAGGTTGTTCTTGGTGATTTGGGGGCGAAATCGGAGGATTTTCGGCGAGATTTTCGGTTTGCAGCGAAAGGAATCACTCCCCCTCAGATCTAGGAGCTCTTCATCACCTTAGAGGCGAGTAACATCTCGCCCAACCTTGTCCCATTCTTTTTAAACGTTTTCAAATGGTTTTATTGAGATTTCTTTGGCCTAAAACGTATTTTGTGTACAAAGATTGGATTTTTATTGCATATAACATGAAGATGTGCATTTTCAGTTTGATAAACAACTTGCCAACGTTTTGTAAAAACGAGATCTAGATCTGAAATGTTTTATAATAGATTTAACATGGGTTTTATTTTGAAAAGTGTTTTCAAAACATAAATACATATGTTTAGGGTGTTGTTTATGTGTTGGTACATGAAATTCATGTTTCAGTTAGTTCATACATGTTAATGTACGTATGGTTCATGCTTGGGATTGATGGGGATGAGTTTAGATCAAAATTTGGGTAAATATCAACCTGTTTAGGTTTTCTGCAGTTGATCGGTCGACTGATCAGTCGACCGACGGGCAGATTTCCAGTCATCAGTTGACTGATCAGTCGACTGACGGGCTGGTTGGGTTTTTCTCAGCTTCTCGGTCGACTGGTCAGTCGACTGGTGAACTGAGATTTTGTTGTCTGTGCAGTTTCGGTCGACACATGAGTCGACTGACGTCATCAGTCGACTGATGAGCTGTTTTACAGATTGCTGATTTGTTTGAGTTACTTTTCGGGGTCGCCTTGATAACCTGCCCCTAGTTTACCCTGCTAATGATTTATCTGTACATGTGGGTTGACTTTTGACACAAGTTTGGACATGTACACCGAGATGCGTACGAGTTTAGATTTTTTTTGTATATCATCCCGCATATACTTTTCACTGTTGCACAGTCCTCGTGTTGGACTATAATCCATAGAAGTCCTCGTGTTGGACTATAATCCATCCCAGTCCTCGTGTTGGACATTTGCCCCTTTCTTCATGTGTTTGAAAACCACGGTGCTTAGTTCCTGTATCGGACATATTTCTTAACCCTTTATACAACTTGCTCATAGGAATTCATGACATGACACTTGTGTAAACTATGCCATGATTACATGATGCTCGTGTAGGCTATGATGTGACACAGTATTTATACTCTGAGATTCTACTGTAGCCCTTTTATTATTGCTTCTGTACTAGGACTTCGGTTTTGGTGTTTAGGGATTTACAATTTGAGATACAAGGTATATACATGAGGGTTTCCTTGTTTGGATTATTTCGCTCGACGTACCTATGCTCGTGTTGTAAATTTCTAAATACTAAAATCCTCTTTTGTAAGATTGATGATTTTAGATTTATTATGTATTATCTATATTTTCATATACAATGAGCCCTGTTCCCTCGGGGTTGGTTGTGATGTTGCTCGCTAGCGCTTTGACGCTCGTTGTCCCTCCCCCTTTCAGGTCACGAGCCAGGAGCACGGAGTGTCGCAGGTTGATAGCGGACCACTTTAGTGTTCAGCTTTACTTTCTAGCTATGTATTATTTTTCTTTGGACTCCACTGTAGTGTGGTTAGGCATATGAGGGTATTATTCTAGAATTTGTAAAGGCTGAGTGCCTTATTCATTCTTGTCAGATATTTGTACTTGTGACTCGTTGACTACTCCAGCTTATTATTTCAGTCATTGACTATGTATTTCTAGTTGTTGGATGATGGGACATTTATTTGATCATTATTATTTCATCAGTCCTTGTGTTTTATCTTTTACTTGCTTTGTACTACACCTATTGTTGATTCCCCTAGAGAGATAGAGATTGTGCTGGTGAAACATGTTATTGCACGGTGTGGTGCATGGCAGGTTTGATATTTCTGGTTTCACTTTGGACTGCAGCCTTATGTGAACCCAGGGGCGTTACAGTTGGTATCAGAGCTCTAGTTTTAGTATCCTTAGGATCATCCTGTGTCGAGTCGTGAAGTTAGGATAAAGTTTCTTAGGATTCATGTATAGAGTCCGAAAGGATTTCCTAGTATGAGTGAGGACGAGTATGCGTATATCTCAAAATTTGAGAAATTTTTTTTATTATGACAACTATTTTTGTATAAGTTTAAAGTGTTTGTGCAAATATTATATGTTGTGAAAATTGCATTACGATACGCTATTTATAAAGGTCTATCTTGACTCATGAATTTTATTTTTTTTACCATCAGGGGATCGATGGCAGGACGAGGTAGACCCCGTACCAGGAGAACTAGCCAGGAAGAGTCACAGCAGACTCCACCTGACCAGCAGCCAGCTCAGTCCGAGCCCCAGCAGGCTCCACCAGAGCCGCAGCAGGCTCCTTAGTATTTGGTGGATCTCATGGCTCCCCTTATTGCCCGGATGGCAGCCATGGAGGAGTTGGTGACGACTCACCTAGCACCACGGACACTACCACCACCGGTAGCTCAGCAGCAGGGGATACCTGCCGTTCCTGTTAGAGAGAGACCCCCAGAGGTCACACCTGTAGCCATTCCTTTAGCAGTTCCAGACAGAGCCACCGAGCAGGAGACTTGGCTCTGTATGGTAGAGAGGTACCAGAAGATGAGGGCACCGGAGTTCCAGGGGCCACCAGACCCTCTTGCAGCCCATAAGTGGAAGGAGGATGTGAGCAATATCCTCGACATCTCGGTGTAGATTCAGTCCAGAAGCAGAGACTGGCATCCTACAGCCTGAAGGGAGATGCCGGGAGGTGGTACCGACTCCAGTTTACTCCAGAGCAGAGGCTGACCCTCACATGGGAGGACTTCACATATTTCTTCGATGGACGGTACATTTCTTTTGCAGCACGGACTGGAAAGGAGCTTGAGTTGTCCCGATTGACTCAGGGGGACATGTCAGTGGCTGATTTTGAGAGCCGGTTCATGGAGCTGCTACATTTCACAGGTATGTGGCAGACGAGAGAGCGTCAGGCTCAGATGTTCTTAGCTGGGCTTCGCCCAAATCTCCGACGTTACCTTGTGTCGAGGAGATTTTATTCAGTCAGGGAGGTAGCTGAGGCTGCTACTTCTAAGGAGATCGAGACCACTATTTTCCAGAAGGACAAAGAAGGGAAGGCCAAGACAGGACAGGGCAGCGACAAGGGCAAGAACAAGAGAGCTTTTTCTGGGCACCAGCAGCAGCATCAAGGCCCTTATAAGAAGGGACCCCACTAGGATCAGAGAGCGCATCAGCAGCGCAAATTCCAGGGGTCTTGTTTTAACTGTCACAAGGTCGGACATAAGGCATCGGAGTGCCGCAGCGCACCAGCAGGAGCCCAGCAGGGCAAAGGTCCGAACCAGCAGCAGCAGCAGCGCCAGCAGGGCAGAGGTCAGGGCCAGCAGAATAGGCTTGAGGCACCGCCAGCGGCTCAGAGGACTGAGGGACAGATTCGGGCAGTTCAGGATGTTCCTCAGGGATAGATTATCCCATATTCTCCAGCACCATCAGCAGAGCAGTCTTCAGCCATAGGCAGGGTATATGTAGTGGTTCCTCGTGATCATGGCGCCAGCGGAGCTGTAGTGGAGGGTACGTTCTTTGTGAACTCTCTTCCCGCCCGTATACTTTTCGATTCGGGAGCTTCGCATTCTTTCATCTCGCATGCATTTATGAGTAGACTCCAGCTCGTAGCTCAGCCACTAGACACCCCTTTGTCAGTTTCCACCCCTTTAGGTGAAGTATCGCTTCTGGAGAGCGTGTGTAGGAGGTGTACCGTCAGTCTAGACGAGTCAGAGTTCATAGTCGATCTGATAGTGTTGCATATGTCCGAGTTTGATGTTATCCTCGGTATGGATTGGTTATCGTCCTACCATATTAGTATTGATTGCTTTGCGAAGACAGTCAAGTTGCGAGCGTCCGATGGGTCCGAGATGATTGTAGCTATCTCTCAGGGCAACCGATTTGCGGAGTCGTTTCTGGCGTATATCGAAGAGGTGCTGCGACGGGATCAGGGAGCCGAGTTATTGGAGACTAGAGTTGTCTCAGATTTTCAGGATGTCTTTCAGGACATACCTGGGTTACCTCCTGTGAGAGAGGTTGAGTTTTGTATTGATTTGCAGCCAGGCACAGCCCCTATATCCCACGCACCCTATCGCATGGCACCAGCTGAGATGAGAGAGCTGCAGACCCAGTTGGACGAGTTGTTAGCTCAGGGTTTTATTCGCCGGAGTCATTCCCCGTGGGGCGCACCGGTTCTCTTCGTGAAGAAGAAGGACGGTAGTATGAGATCATGCATAGATTATAGAGAGTTGAACAAGGTCACAATCCGAAATAGGTACCCACTACCTAGGATTGATGACTTGTTTGACCAGCTACAGGGAGTGCAGTATTTCTCGAAGATTGATCTTCGTTCCGGCTATCATCAGTTGCGGGTTCGGGAGATGGATATTCCCAAGACCGCTTTTCTTACTCGATATGGATCCTTCGAGTTCTTGGTCATGCCGTTCGGATTAACCAATGCACCCGCAGTATTCATGGATTTGATGAACCGGGTTTTCCGTCCCTTCTTAGATCAGTTTGTGATCGTCTTCATCGACGATATTCTTATCTACTCGAGATCGGAGGCAGAGCACGAGGAGCATCTACGGATAGCGTTGAGGACCCTTCAGGAGCATCAGCTGTACGCCAAGTTCAGCAAGTGCGAATTTTGGCTTTCCGAAGTCAGATTTCTTGGCCACGTCATCAGCAGAGAGGGCATAGCAGTGGACCCGGCTAAGGTCACGACAGTTCTTGATTGGGAGCCACCGAAGACGGTGACAGAGATTCGCAGCTTTCTGGGTTTAGCTGGATATTA
>BQKN01059541.1:2972-13584 GCA_022839385.1 Asparagus kiusianus
GTAACGTTGCGCTCAGAGATTGAATTCTCTGAGACTTTGTGCTATGACTTCGAATACATAGACTTCGCCATTGTCATGGGAATAGGCTACCCAGCAACGTGTATTACACGCTGACTTATCCCTACTTAGGTTTCGGGATAAAATACCCCAGAATCGAATTCTGGTGTCTCTTTTTACGGGAAAAAGACTAAACCGGCGACGCGTGTTAGGCGCCGGCATATCCTTTCTTAGGATTCAGGATGAAATTCCCCATACGTATGAGGCATGGATTTTGGTGTTATTAATAACAACCTGCCACAATGTTGAATATGCGGACGGGTGTTCTTTTTAACGGTTAAGAACTAACCGGCAGCGCGGGTTAAGCGCAGACTTATCCCTGCTTAGGTTTCGGGATAAAAAACCCCAGAATCGAACTCTGGTGTCTTCTTCTGCGGAGAAAGACTAAACCGGCAGCGCGTGTTAGGCGCAGACTTATCCCTGCTTAGGATTCGGGATAAACTACCTAGGATGAATCCTAAATTCTTAGAAAAGGATTGGTGTGGGGAAGGAAGAATTTTATATTCTATTCCCCGATCAAGGAAGGAAGAATTTTATATTCTGTTTCTTGATTTTGGAAAGGAAGAATTTTATATTCTATTTCCAGTGCAAGAAAGAAACTAGAAGTGAGATCTCCACTCCGAGAATCCGGAAGATCTAAATAAGCCTACCTTTTATAGGATCGGTTATCTAGATGAGTTTTTCGTTTATCGAAATGAAGTTTCAACTCTGGTTATAACCATGAAGAGGTTTAACCAAAGAGAAAGGAGGGGAGTTCTTTTGTTTATCGAAAGGAGACTCTGAATTGGAAATGGGCCTCTTGTTCGTGGAAAGAATCAAGAGGGGAAATTTCTGGTGGTTTGAAAAACAATTTTTGTGGACCCACTGTCAATTGAAATTGCTCAGTGAGGAATTTTGGTGGTGAAAATTATTTTGGGTTATCCTCTAGAATATCAAGTGGAATATTCTTCGAGGAACTTCCTGATAAATGGGTTATCCCGAATGTACTAGGGATAGTACTTTTTTAGGAACTTCCCATTTATTGGCATTAATTGCCTGACGCCCTCCAGAGAAATGAGGCGGTATGCGCCGTTTGAGTAGACTGTGTCTATCACAAATGGTCCTTCCCATTTGGGTTCGAATTTACCCTTCTTCTTGGAGTTGAGGATTATCGGTCGGCGAGCAGCGAGGACCAGATCTCCTTCCTTGAAGCTTCTTTGGCGGACCCTTTTGTCAAAAGCCCTGGAAATTCTAGCTTGATAGAACTCGATGTGTTGTTGAGCTTTCAAGCACCTTTCATCCAACCTCTCGAGTTCTTCGAGACGTTTTTGATGCTGTTCTTCTGTCGACATCTCAGTTGCGAGAGCGATCCGAAGGGATGAGATCTGAATCTCCAAAGGCAGCACAGCTTCACATCCGTATACCAACGAATACGGGGTGGCTCCCGTAGGTGTGCGTACCATGGTGCGATAAGCCCAGAGTGCTTCACCGAGTTTATCGTCCCAGTCTCGTTTATTAGTCTTCACGAGCTTTGACAGGATTTTAATGATCGTCTTGTTGAAAGCCTCAGCTAATCCGTTCGCAACGGGATAATAAGCTATCGACGAAACATCTTGAATCTTGAATTTGTCACAGAACCTGACGAAAGCATTGCTTATAAACTGTGGACCGTTGTTATGAATGATCCGTCTCGGCACGCCGTGTCGGTATATGACATGATGCTTGATGAAATTGATGACGTTGTTCGTCTTCACTTCCTTAAGAGGAATTGCTTCAGCCCACTTTGAAAAGTAATCCGTGATTGTGAGAATAAACCGATCACCTTTGACTGAAGGGGGAAAAATAGGACCGATAATATCCATACCCCATGTCTCGAATGGCCAAGACGTGGTTGACGTATGTAAACGTTCCGGTGGTTGGTGCATATAATTTGCATGCACTTGACAGACGTGACATTCTCGCGCGTATTCAATCGCATCACGAACCATTGTTGGCCAGAAGTATCCCATTCTTCTGATTCAATCATACAGCTTGGGACCAGGCTGATGCGCGCCGCACTCTCCTTCATGTGCTTCCTTGAGAACTTCTTTTGCTTCTTCGTTCGAAAGGCATCGGAGGAGCAAATCATCATACCCTCGATGGTATAATGTACGGGTCTCGGCATTGTAGAAGAACATTGGTGCTCTTCGACGAATAGATTCTTTTTCTTTCACATCCTCCGGTAAAATGCCATATTGGACGTAGTCAATGATGGGAAAACGCCAATCTCGAGACTCAGACCTAATTTGAGTTGAGTTCACCTCCTTGGCGTTCGCATTTCTGTCATCTTCTTCTTCGATATCCATATTGTATATGGGTATACAGAGTTGATGTGATCTCACTTTGACTAGCAGTTCAGTTTCAGGCGGCTGCGCAAGTGATACTGCTAGTGCTGCCAGTGCATCCGTATAAGCATTTTGGAGATGAGGGATGTACTCGATAAAGAACTCTTCGAACGAATCTGCTATTTTGATGGCCTCCTGGTGGTATGGGATCAGGTCTTGGTTCCTGACTTCATACTCTCCACGGACTTGATTGACGATCAGTTGAGAATCTCCAAAAGCTTCGAGATATTCGACCCCCAGCTCCTTGGCGAAACTGAGTCCAATAAGGAGCGCGTTGTACTCAGCTACGTTATTGGAGCACGGACCGGTCAGTGAATAAGCCCGAGGCATCACATGCTTCCCCGGGGAAACTAAGACAACTCCAACTCCGGAGGAGACTTTAGGACATCCGGGGGTTACTGCCTTATTAACTGCTCTCGAAGCACCATCAAAGTATAAATGCCATACTTGTTGATGCGATGTGGTGTTAACCTCATGGGTTTCATCCGGTAAGTCATCATATACTTCTGCCGTATCTGTTGTCGGGCTTGCCGCCAAAAGATCACAAATCGCTTGTCCTTTGACCGACTTCTGCTGTTTGAAGTGCAAGTCATACTGGGACAAGAGAAGAGCCCATTTTGCTAAACGCCAATTCATCGAACCCGGTTGCGTCATAAAAACCCGTACTGGATTAACGTTAGAGATAACATAAATCGTTTGCCCAACCAAGTAATGCCGCATCTTTTGTACTGCAAATACCAATGCGAGGCATTCTTTCTCAATCATCGGGTATCGGGACTCGGCACCTACTAAAGTCCGACTTTGGTAATAAACTGCCTGTTCGTAACCATTATCATCGTCTTGTGCTAACAAAGCACTTATCGAATGGTTCATCGCCTTGATGTAAATCAAGAACGGTTTACCTGATTTTGGTGCGACAAGAACAGGAGGGTTCGTCAGATACATCTTGATATCTTCGAGCGCTTTTTGGCAGGCGTCGTCCCAAATAAACGACACACCTTTCTTGTTTAGCTTTGAGAATGGTTGACACTTCCCAGAGATTTGAGATGAACCGCCGGATATAAGCTAAACGCCCTTGCAATCCGCTGAGTTCTCTTAGATTTCTCGGGGGTTGCAATTCATGTATCGCCTTCACCTTGTCAGGATCGATATGTATGCCTTTAGTGGTGACGACGAATCCCAGGAATTTTCCGCTGGACATTCCAAGGAAGGATTTGGTAGGGTTCATCTTCAATTGATGACTCCGCATGAGATCGAACATCGTCTTCAAGTCTTTGATGTGATCTTCTTTGTTGCGGCTCTTTACAACCAAATCATCAACGTAGCACTCGACCGTTTTCCTGAGGTGCTTCTGGAAAATCTTAGTCATCGATCATTGGTACGTGGCGCCTGCATTCTTTAGACCGAAAGGCATCACTGTGTAGCAGAAGACACCGAGGGGTGTTCTGAACGCTGTATGCTTCTCATCATCCGGGTGCATCTTGATTTGATTATACCCCGAAAAGCCGTTCATGAAGGACATCCTCTCAAATCCGCACGTATTGTCAATGATGACGTCCGTGATTAGGAGGGGAAAGTCATCTTTCGGACACGCCGGATTCAGGTCTCTGAAGTCGATGCATATCCTGATCTTGCCATTCTTCTTCATGACTGGGACAATGTTGGCCAGCCAGTCTGGATGCTGTTCCTCTCGGATAAACCCTGAGTCGATCAATTTCTTGACCTCTGCCTCGATGGCTTTTATAATTTGCGGACGAAACCGTCTTTGTTGTTGTTTGACTGGTTTGGCATCCGACTTGATATCGAGGCGGTGCACCGCCACATTGGGGTCAAGCCCTGGCATGTCTTCGTAATTCCAAGTGAAGACGTCGATGTATTCCCTGATGAGGGCAACTAATTCCTCCCTCTCATCTGGAGGAAGACTATCACTGATGAATATGGGCTTTGGGTTGGCTTCATCGCCCATATTAATTTGGACTATCTTGTCCTCTGTGGGGGGTTCCCTCTGTTCAAACCTATCTCCATACTGCAGGTTCAGATGATGGACCCACGGGTCTTCCCACGTTGGCATTTGCTCATCGTCTTCCATTGTAGATGGATCAGCTGAAGTCATGTTGGACATTAGGGTTTTGAATACTTCCCCCAAACTTGCATCGGAGTCCCATCCTGAGGAATCTGCCAAGTACCCATCCTTGGCTTTGTTAGCAATTTGATCGATAATTTGCCAACCACATTCATCATCAGACGAGGAAACGTAGCCTAAGCCTCTTTTGTGACGATAATAATCATCTAGTTTCCCTTTTGGTACATACGCCGCTTTAACTGGGATACGGGAACCTCAATCGAAGTATAAACCTTCTCTGAGTGTGAAATCATATCCCTATTTTTCCATGAGCTTGCGCGCTTCTGGACTATACTTAGATAAATGCAGACCAGATTTGTCATCATCTTCATCTTCTCTTAGGAAATGATCTGGCAACGGAAAATTCTCTCCTTTATCGTAAATCACTTCTTTTTCGCCTCCTATTTTGGTAGGGACGATCAGGGTCGTTCCGAAAGAATGTTGGAGGTGTTTCTTCGTTACATAAGATGATCGGAGCGACATATATACCTCAGGCTTATCGTCTAATCCTTTTATCGCATCATCAAGAGACAAGGAGTACTCTAAATCAGCTTTTATTTCAATATCAGCAAGTTGCCAGTTACAACTGCCATCTGACGATTGTTCATCGTCAAGATTGATTACAAAGGGTACAATGTCATTTAAAACAAAACCACCATTGTAATCGAATCCGGCTTCGGAATCAGCTTCTTCTCCGCTGTCCGTGCCCTGGACCGATGGTTCCGTATCGGATTCGTTACCATAAAGGAGAGAATCGGTGAAGTAATTCTCAAACCCTTTAAATGGTTGCTTATCCGCGACCACCGTCCTGACTCTACCATCTGTGTCGACATATTTCAGACACTGATGGAGAGTGGAGGGAACTATAACATTACTATGGATCCAAGGCCGACCCAGTAGTAAGTTATATGATGTCTCAGCATCAATCACGTAACACGTGACCTCCGTCTTCAGATCACCCATTTGGCATTTTATCCGGATCTTTCCCAAAGGCCTCGACCCGCTGGTGTTGAATCCGTAAATGACCGTGCCTGTAGATGCCAACTTGCTGACTGGAATGCCAAGGCTATGCATTAGGCGAAGCGGCATAATGCTCACAGCGGAACCCGGATCCACTTGGATTCGGTTGACTTCACTGGAGCCAATGTACCCGACGAAGTATAGAGGCCGATCATGGTTCGAATTCTTCGTCTGCATATCCTCTTTTGTAAAGGTGATGCAGGGAAGGTTCTTAGCCGCTACATTGCACTGTTGAGCTAACAGTTCTAGTTCTTCAGGCGCCGGCTTAATCCGAGTGAGGAACGCTTCAGAATCATCCAAGGCTTCTCGTAAGGCTTCTCTAGTCTCCTTAGACAACGCAGCAACTCATATAGCATTATCCGCGCTGGAATATTGGCTAATTGAGCCATGATATCGAAAATACGCGGAGTTTTTGAGTTCTCCGGTTGATCTCTTCCAATCGGACGATTGAAACGAGATTGCTTCGGATTCTGAACCTCCTGGGGTCCCTTCTCTTTCTGCTTATCCATTGGCTGTCGTCGAGCCTCCTCAACCGGTTTAGGAACCGTAATCACCCCCAGCTCTGTGAGAGTCTTGGCTGGTCCCCGTTTTGTCACTCCCTGCTCAGCTAACTGATCACCAGGAGATGGATATTTGATGTGATACTCATTTTCACTCCGGGTCGCAAAGACTTCTTGTTCTTCTTCGGAGAGCGGGAAAGCTAGGATTCTTTCGTCATCTTCTCCGGGGATAGCAGAGACTCCGCAGCAAGACTTCCCTTTCCCTTTTGATTTCTTCTTGGATGACGATCCGGCCCATTGTTCATCTTCAATTAGGTCAGGATGAACCCAGAGAATTTCGCCGTTTGGGGCTGTGTGTGGCACAAGTCCCTTTTGGCGTTGTCCATGCGGGTCATCATTCACCGTCTTCATCCCGACTTTGGTGACGCATTTTGGCTCGAACCATGTCGTGGGCACCGATCCAAAGCTGATCGACACTGCGTTTGCTCCCACATTCTTGGCAGGCTTCGGGGTTATGACCCCTACATCAATCAACGCCTGGATCTTGTCCTTAAGGTGGTAGCATGACCTCGTAGGGTGATGGACTGCTCTGTGATACGCGCAGTACTTCGGATCCGTCACTTTGCTGGCCCCTTCTTGATCTACAATCGCCGGCAGCTGGATTTTGTTGTTCTCCAACAAATACTTGAAGATGGCGGGCATCTCGTCATCTTTGAAGGAGTACACTTTAGGAAACCTCGGCTTTGAAGATTTCTGCTTCTGAGGCCGTTGCTGCCAATGCGGCTGCGATTGTTGTGGCGCTCGCTGCTGCGGCTGTTGCTGAGATTGTAGTTGGAAAGTTTGATTAGCATCAACTGCGTTAGCATGTGCCTTACCCTTCCCTTTTGGAACGAAGTTTTGTTTCGGAGGATTTGTTGCCGGTTGGCCTCTCTCCGCCTTCTTTCTCCTGAGGAATCGCTCAGCTTGCTCCCCTCGGACCTTCAGATCCTTCCATGTCTTGGATGGTGCTGTGCCCATTGCTTCCAACACGTCCAGCGAAAGATTATTGTGGCAGGTCTGGAGGATGAACTCCTCAGTGATCGGGTCCCGGCAATTCATCGCCTTGTTCCGGAACCTTTTGACGAAGGTGTCGACTAGCTCTCCGTCCTTCTGCTTCTCATCGAGCAACGATCCGATAGATATCTCAGTGTCGTCGTCGAAGAAATTTGTGAGGAACTTAGTCTCCATGTCGTCCCAGCTGTTTATGCTACCTAGCTTGAGGCGGCGATACCAATCGAAGGCGGCTCCGCAAAGAGTGCCAACGAATGACCGCACCATTAGAGGCTCATTACCAGAGATTACCCCCAAGTGTGATTTGAAGTAAATCAAATGTTGAGTGGGTGATCCCATCCCATTAAACAGCATGAAGTTAATGAGACTGAACTTCGCCGGATATGGGATTGATTCCCACTCTCTTGGGTATGGATAAGGAATGCCTGTCTTTTTCGTCTCTTGAGTGGAAATCAATGTATTGATTTTGCTCTCGAGGTTTTTAATTTTCAGGCTTTCACCTGTGTCTTCGCTAGCATTCTCGTTACCACCCCCTGCGTTGACGGGAGGATTATTGGCGTTATGAGCTCCATTTGTATCCTCATCTTCCTGATGAACTTGGTTACGACGACTTGGTTCGCCTTGCTGGTTCGTCAGTGCTTGGATCTGTTGATCATGCATCTCTCTCATGTTCTGCATGGCCATCTGCATTTCGAATCTGAAACTTTCCTGTTGTTTGGCCATGGCTTCTTTGAGCATCTTGGCCACTTGCTCCGTGCTTATCATGAATAACTCGCGGGGTTGTCCTTCACTGGACACGGTATTGTCAGACGCAATTGCTGAGCCGGTATCTGATTCTTCATCTCCCGAAGGTACTCTTGTCCGAACCCTACCATACGTTGCACGAATGATAGCTCCGGAATGAAGACGAGTTACACGTCGGGGCACCTCTGGAATCGCCTCGGGGTTGTCCTGAGCCGATGTTCCTTTGCTGGTCATGTTGGCGGTGACCCTCGAATGTTCACCGTCTTCGACCACCGTTCTTCTTCGTCGAAAACGCCTAGGCTTTGGTTTTGGCGTTTCGGTACTAAGTCTTTCGAACACCGAAACTCTCTCGGGGACTGCCTTGATGCAGTCGCATTCAGACAGTACCGCCCGAATAAGCTTTGAACAAGGGCACTGAGTTTCTAGCCTTCGAGGACTTCTCTTTCTGGTTTTGCTCGTACCCCCAGCATGATAGTACAGCTCGTCCGTTTGAAAGTCGGAGCAACCTATCGTGTGTTGGTACGATTTCCCAGGTATAATGTCTGTTAGACCGTAGAGGGGGGGTGATTAGGGTCTTATGCTAATCTAATCCGATTAAATGCCAATTAAAATTAATTAATAAGTTATCCTAGCAAGTATGAAATACAACAAGAATATAAGTTAGGATAAGCAATATGAACAACAGGATAGTGGATCATATAAAAAATGAGCTAATGACAATGACGACAAGAAATATAAACACAAGTATGAATAAACGCCAAATCACACTTAAACACAAGATATGATCACGGAGTTCGGACCTTCCGTCCTACGTCTCCGCTCCCCACTCCTGGGGAGAAATCCACTATCACAACCGGGTTTTTTACGCTCACCCGAACAACGTTTATACCTCACAGTATCGGTTTTCAACGCTCACCGATCAACGTCACTCATCACACTCGGTTTTCTAGATCACCGAAAACTTCACAACACACTCGGTTTTCTAGCTCACCGAAAACCTTACAACACTCAAAATGTAACAAATATAAATTTGTTCTCTACAATAGATGAGAACACAATTAAGCACAACTCAAAGTTACAAACTCTCACCACCCAACTATACTATGTATGTAAATACAAAAAGCTCAATGTGGGTGTGTGTAACAATGAGATTAAATAAATCAAAACTAAACTCAATATAATTCTAGATTAATAACAATGATAATCAAATATATAAAAAGAGCTAGAAATAGAGTTTAGAAGACTTCTCAAATAGATCAAGAGTTGAAGGAGGAAAGGTTGAATGCTCAAGCACCAATAGAAGAACTCCTCAAGCTCTTGTGAAGTTGATTTCACAAACCCAAACACTCAAATGCTTAAAAGCTTTTTAAACAAACTTAAACAAGTTTAAACCCTTGTTAAACTCTTTCTAAAACATTCTCTTGGATATACTTAGAGGTATGAGGGCATGTGGTATATATAGGCTCATGAAACAACCCCAAAAACCAATAAAAACACCCCCAAAACATTAAAATAAACAAAAAAACAAAACTAGCCATTACTGTAGCAACAGGCGGATGCTACAGTAACTTCAGTCGACCGGTACGGTCGACCGGGAGCCAAATGCGAAGCTGAGTAACGTCCAGAGACATTTCCGGTTGACCGGAGTTACTGTAGCAGTGCGCAGCTGTTTTGAAAAATCAATTTAAAATAGTAAATGAACTCCAAAAATTATGAAATTTTGTGGGAATGTTCTAGACATGTAGAATAACATGTCAGGGAAAGAATTTATGAAAAATATTTTCCCAGTTGAGAGAAATAAATATTTGAACACAAATTTACAGTTTCTGAAAAACTGTTAACATATACGATTTTGTAAAATCAATTTAGCACAGTAAATCAACTTCAAAAATAGTAAAAACTGGAGGAAAGTTTCTAAACATGTAGATAAACATGTCAAAGAAAGAATTTCTTGAATACTACTTCCCATTTACGAAAACGCATCTATTTGGTAAAACATGCACGAACATGTGCACGAACAAAAACATGATTTTGTAAATTCCATTAAACATAACAAATCAATTCCAAACTTGATGAAACTTTGTGAAATGTTTATAAATATGAAAACAAACATGTTAGAAAAAGAATTTCTCAAATTGAATTTCTATTTATGAAAACACATGTATTTTGCAAGTGTGTCCAAAGCATGAAAACCCAAAAACATGCATGTATATATATAACTATATATATACATAGAAACCAAATACGTGTGTGTATATGATATTGAGCTTAAGGTACTTAACACACATAATATAAAACCTAAACTAGATTACCCAAGCCGATCTTTGTAGGCATCAAAAATTGCCGATAGGTCCCCGCTCACAGCTCAGTGTTAACGAGCGACGATGAATGTCACGAACATGTGCACGAACAAAAACATGATAGTGAACCGACGGACTACGTGAGCCGATAGAATCTCAGAACAACAGGGATACGGACTGACCGGAAACCCCGTGATCGCTGCAAACGGACCAACACCCGTCGTATCCCGTTCGCCTCACTGATTATCCGACCATTAGGGCCTACAGAGCTCGCCATTAGAATTCCAACGCATCCGAAATCAATCGAATCCGAGTTCGGACGAAAAGTCAACGGCGGATCAACGACAGAACACCCGGTAACACCTCGGACTAGACTGAGGCACCCAGGGGTATCCCGGCGAGGTCGAAACACCCAAGGGGTGTCTTGGCAAAACCAAGACACCCCAGGGGTGTCTC
>BQKN01059542.1:0-14456 GCA_022839385.1 Asparagus kiusianus
TCTGGCAAGTCATCGTATACTTCAACCGTATCTGTTGTCGGGCTTGCCGCCAAAAGATCACAAATCGCCTGTCCTTTGACCGACTTCTGCTGTTTGAAGTGCAGATCATACTGGGACAAAAGAAGGGCCCACTTTGCCAACCGCCAATTCATCGAACCTGGTTGAGTCATGAATACCCGTACCGGATTAACATTAGCGATGACGTAAATCGTCTGGCCAACTAAGTAATGTCGCATCTTCTGTACCGCAAACACCAATGCGAGACATTCTTTCTCGATCATCGGGTATCGAGACTCGGCGCCTATCAAGGTCCGACTTAGATAATAGACTGCCTGTTCGTGACCATTATCATCGTCTTGTGCTAATAAAGCACTTATCGAATGGTTCATCGCCTTGATATAAATCAAGAACGGTTTACCTGATTTTGGTGCAACAAGAACAGGTGGATTCATCAGATATGCCTTGATATCTTCGAATGCCTTCTGGCAAGCATCGTCCCAAATAAACGATACGCCTTTCTTGTTTAGCTTCGAAAATGGTTGGCACTTCCCAGAAAGATTTGAAATGAACCTCCGGATATAAGCCAGACGACCTTGCAATCCTCTGAGTTCCCTTAGATTCCTCGGGGGTTGCAATTCATTTATTGCTTTTACCTTGTCTGGGTCGATGTGTATACCCTTAGTGGTGACGACGAATCCAAGGAATTTTCCGCTGGACATTCCGAGGAAGGATTTTGTGGGATTCATCTTCAATTGATGACTCCGCATGAGATCAAACATCGTTCTCAAGTCCTTTATGTGATCTTCTTTGTTGCGGCTCTTTACCACTAAATCATCAACGTAGCATTCCACCGTTTTCCTGAGATGTTTCTGGAAAATCTTAGTCATCGCTCGTTGGTATGTAGCACCTGCATTCTTCAGACCAAACGGCATCACCGTATAGTAAAAGACACCGAGGGGCGTTCTGAATGCTGTATGCTTTTCGTCATCCGGATGCATCTTAATTTGATTATACCCCGAAAAGCCGTCCATGAAGGACATTCTCTCGAATCCGCATGTATTGTCAATAATGACATCCGTGATTGGGAGAGGGAAATCGTCTTTTGGACATGCTTCGTTCAGATTCCTGAAGTCGATGCAAATCCTGATCTTGCCATTCTTCTTCATGACGGGAACGATGTTGGCTAGCCAGTCTGGATGTTGTTCCTCTCGAATGAATCCTGAGTCGATCAACTTCTTAACCTCAGCCTCGATGGCTTCCATGATCTTCGGACGAAACCGTCTTTGCTGTTGCTTGACAGGTTTGGCATCTGGCTTGATGTCGAGGCGGTGCATTGCCACATTGGGGTCAAGCCCTGGCATGTCTTCATAGTTCCAAGCGAAGACATCAATGTACTCTCTGATCAAGGCAATTAACTCTTCCTTTTCATCTGGGGGAAGACTGCCACTGATGAATATGGGCTTTGGATTGGCTTCGTCACCCATATTGATTTGGACTACTTCGTCTTCGGTGGGTGGCTCTCTCTGTTCGAACCTATCACCATATTGCATGTTTAGGTGATGAACCCATGGGTCCTCCCACGTTGGCATTTGATCGTCGTCTTCCATTGTAGATGGATCAGCTGTAGTCATGTTCGACATTAAGGTTTTGAACATTTCTCCCAAACTTGTGTCGGAATCCTCAGCTGAAGAGTCTGGCAAGTACCCATCCTTAGCTTTGTTAGCAATTTGATCAATGATTTGCCAACCACATTCGTCATCTGATGAGACATAGCCTAGGCCTCTCTTGTGACGGTAATAATTATCCGGTTTCCCTTTCGGGACATATGCCATTTTGACTGGGACACGGGAACCTCGATCGAAGTATAAACCTTCTCCGAGTGTAAAGTCGTATCCTTGTTTTTCCATGAGCGTACGCGCTTCCGGACTATACTTTGATAGGTGAAGACCAGATTTGTCATCGTCTTCATCTTCTCTTAGGAAATGATCCGACAACGGAAGATTTTCTCCTTTACCGTAGATCATTTCTTTTTGTCGTCCTGTTTTGGCAGGAATAATCCGAGTTGTTCCGAAGGAATGCTGGGGGCGTTTCTTCGTTACATACGATGATCGGAGTGGCATACATAAATCGGGATTATTGTATAATCCTTCTATCACATCATCAAGGGACAAGGAATACTCTAAACCAGGATTTATTTCAATATCGGCAAGTTGCCAGTTACAACCGCCGTCTGACGACTGTTCGTCATCGAGATTGATTACAAAGGGTACAATGTCATTCAAAACAAAACCACCATTGTAATCGAATCCGGCTTCGGAATTAGCTTCTTCTCCGCTGTCCGTGCCTTGGATCGATGGTTCCGTGTCGGATTCGTTACCATAAAGGAGAGAATCCGTGAAGTAATTCTCATACCCTTTGAATGGTTGCTTATCCGCGACCACCGTCCTAACTCTTCCATCAGTGTCGACATATTTCAAACACTGATGTAGAGTGGAGGGAACTATAACATTACTATGGATCCAAGGCCGACCCAATAGTAAGTTATAGGATGTCTCAGCATCAATCACGTAGCACGTGACCTCCGTCTTTAAATCGCCCATTTGGCACTTTATCCGGATTTTACCCAAAGGTCTTGACCCGCTGGTGTTGAATCCGTAGATGACTGTGCCTGTAGACGCCAACTTGCTGACTGGAATGCCAAGGCTGTGCATTAGTCGAAGTGGCATAATACTCACAGCGGAACCCGGATCCACTTGGATTCGGTTGACTTCACTGGAGCCAATATACCCGACGAAATATAGGGGCCGATCATGATTTGAATTCTTCGTCTGCATGTCCTCTTTGGTGAAGGTGATGCAGGGAAGGTTCTTAGCTGCCACATTACACTGTTGGGCTAACAATTCTAGCTCCTCAGGTGCTGGCTTGATCCTGGTAAGGAACGCCTCTGAATCGGCCAAGGCCTCTTGTAAGGCTTCTCTAGTTTCCTTAGACAACCGTAGTAGCTCGTACAGCGTTATCCGTGCTGGAATATTGGCCAGCTGAGCCATGATGTCGAAGGCACGCGGATTTTTTGAACTCTCCGGTTTGTCTTTTCCAATCGGACGACTGAAACGAGACTGCTTCGGATTCTGAACCTCCTCGGGCCTCTTTTTTTTCTGTTTGTCAACCGGTTGCCGTCGAGCATCTTTAACCGGTTTGGGAACTGCAATCACCCCCAGCTCTGTGAGAGTCTTGGCTGGTCCTCGTTTTGTCACCCCCTGCTCAGCAAATTGATCGCCCGGGGATGGATATTTGAAGTGGTATTCATTTCCACTCCGGGTTGCAAAGACCTCCTGCTCCTCGTCGGAAAGTGGGAAAGCTGGGATTCTTTCGTCATCTTCTCCTAGGATGGCAGAAACCCCGTAACAAGACTTGCCTTTCCCTTTGGACTTCTTCTTGGATGACGATCCGGCCCATTGTTCATCTTCAATCAGGTCGGGGTGCACCCAGAGAATTTCACCGTTTGGGGCTGTGTGAGGCACAAGTCCCTTTTGACGTTGTCCGTGCGGGTCGTCATTCACTGTCTTCATCCCGACTTTGGTAACGCGTTTTGGCTCGAACCAATCCGTAGGTACTGATCCAAAACTAATCGACACCGCGTTTGCTCCCACATTCTTGGCCGGTTTCGGAGTTATGACTCCTACATCGATCAACGCTTGGATCTTGTCCTTGAGGTGATAGCAAGACTTCGTTGGGTGGTGGACCGCTCTGTGGTACGCGCAGTACTTCGGGTCCGTCACCTTAGTGGCTCCTTCATGATCCACGATCGCCGGCAACTGGATTTTGTTGTTCTCCAACAAGTACTTGAAGATGCCGGGGACTTCATCATCCTTGAAGGAGTAGACTTTGGGAAACCTCGGCTCCGAAGACTTTTGCTTCTGAGACCGTTGCTGCCAATGCGGCTGCGACTGTTGTGGTGCTCTTTGCTGCTGCTGCTGTTACTGAGGTTGCAATTGAAATGTCTGGTTAGCATCAACAGCATTAACATGAGCTTTATCTTTCCCTTTCTGGTTGAAGTTCTGCTTTGGAGGATTTGTTGCCGGTTGGCCTCTCTCCGCCTTCTTTCTTCTGAGGAATCGCTCAGCTTGCTCTCCTCGAACCTTCAAATCCTTCCAGGTCTTGGATGGTGCTGTGCCCATTGCTTCCAACACGTCCAGTGAAAGGTTGTTGTGGCAGGTCTGGAGGATGAATTCCTCAGTGATCGGGTCCCGGCAATTCATTGCCTTGTTCCGGAACCTTTTGACGAAGGTGTCGACCAACTCCCCGTCTTTTTGCTTCTCATCGAGCAACGATCCGATAGAGATTTCGGTGTCGTCGTCGAAGAAATTTGCGAGGAACTTAGTCTCCATGTCGTCCCAGCTGTTTATGCTTCCTGGCTTGAGGCGACGATACCAATCGAAGGCAGCTCCGCGAAGAGTGCCGACGAATGACCGCACCATCAGAGGCTCATTACCAGAGATGACTCCCAAGTGCGATTTGAAGTAAATCAAATGCTGAGTAGGGGAACCCATCCCATTAAACGGCGTGAAGTTAATTAGACTGAACTTTGCCGGATATGGGATTGATTCCCACTCTCTTGGGTATGGACAAGGAATGCCCGTCTTTTTCGTCTCTTGAGCAGAGATCAATGTGTTAATCTTGCTCTCGAGATTTTTAATTTTTAGGCTTTCACCTGTGTCTTCGCTAGCATTCTCGTTACCACCCCCTGTGTTGATGGGAGGGTTGTTGGTATTGCGAGCTTCATTTGTATCTTCATCTTCCAGGTTGTTCTGGTTAGGATGACTTGGTTCGGCTTGTTGGTTCCTCAATGCTTGAAGCTGTTGGTCATGCATCTCTCTCATGTTCTGCATAGCCATTTGCATTTCGAACCGAAAGGTCTCCTGTTGTTTGGCCATGGCATCTTCAAGCATTTTGGCCACTTGCTCCGCGTTTATCATAAATGCTTCGCGGGGTTGTCCTTCACTGGACACTGTGTTATCAGACGCCACTGCTGAGCCAGCATCTGATTCTTCATCTCCCGAAGGTACTCTTGTTCGGATTCTACCATACGTAGCGCGAATGATAGCCCCGGATTGTAGACGAGTTACACATCGGGATATTTCTGGAACCGCCTCGGGGTTATCCTGAGCCGATGTTCCTGTGCTGGTCATATTTGCGGTGACTCTTGAACGCTCACCGTCTTCGACCATCTTCCTTCTTCGTTGGAAGCGCCTATGCTTTGGTTTTGGCGTTCCATTGCTGAGTCTTTCGAACACCGATACTCTTTCGGGGACTGCCTTAACACAATTGCATTCAGACAGTACTGCCCGAATGAGCTTTGAACAAGGACATTGAGTCCCGAACCTTTGAAGGTTTCTCTTTCTGGATTTGTTCGTACCCCCGGCACGATAGTACAGCTCGTCTGTTTGAATGTCGGAGCAACCTATCGTGTGTTGGCACGATCTCTCAGGTATAACGTTGTCGTCATCAGATGACAACGCTTCCTTCTGAGGATGAATTGTCTGCTTTGGACCATCCAGAGTCACACGCCTTGATACTCGCCTTTGTGGACGTGAATCTTCAGCGGACTCCTGCACTTCTATGCGCAAAGTTGTGCGCTTGGGTGCCGCGGTTTTCTCCAAGTGTTGAGGGTTGCGGCGACCCCCAGCGTGTTGCATTGTTTGGGGTTTCTTCATTGGCCCCAAGCGTTCTTAAACTGGAGCTTTACCTCGTTCCTTTGGAAGTGGGCCGAGGCGCTCCAAAACAGATTTTCTCTTCTGGGATGGTCCTGCGGGATCTCCCGGAGCAATTGTAGAAATTACCGGCTGTTTGGATTGACTTGCCGGAGTTTGAATTTTCGGAGGCTGCGGTTGTCGCTCCTTGGTCTGAATTGTTGCTTCAGACTTTGGCCTCCAAACCTTGCGAGTTGGTGACGGCTTTTTGACCACCTCCTTCTGCAGCTTCCGACGGGCTTCTTCGGCTTTGGCCCGTGCTTGCGCCGACAACGCGCGCCGTTTGCGGATGCGCTCCTCCAGTGTCGAGCGGTTCCGTTTGACCCGGACCCACTCCATTGTCGATGGTTTGGAGGAACCACCCTTCACTTGTTGTTGAGGCTGTTTGCCTCGTTTGTTCTTCAGATCCGCATGATAGCGGACCCCGTCAACGGACTCCATGGCCTTGGCGAATTGCTTTGCGAGGCGTTGACGCTGCCTCTGGCGGGCTCTCTTGGAGAGAGTCACCACGCCTTCAATGGCGGATTTGACCTTCTTTGAGGTCGGTAGGGCCTCACTCAACGCAGCTTCGGCATCGATTGGGGTGAGGTAATCGTTGGTGGCTTCGGCTTCATCACACCAACGGACTTTTCTCCTGGAGGAGAACTTCTGGGACTTCTTGGACTTGGGGGAGGAGGTAGATCCGGACGAGGACACGTACTCCTCGTATTTTTGCTGGTCGAATTCATACTCGACCTCCTCCACGACCGGGATCGAGATCCGCGGCTGCGACACTCCGATCTCGGCAGCGAGATCGGTGGCTCCCACTGTGGTCGCCAGATTATTCGCGTGGAAAATTGTGTTCTTCTTCATTGATGATCCCATTACAACTTTGGTAACAACTTTATGCGTTTACAAAGTTCCGGCCTTTTTGTAGGATCCGGTTACAATGAAAATCAAAACAAAGAAAATAAAATTACAATTCTCCTTGAACAAATCACGAGTTTCTTGTTATCCGGTCCCTCGCTTGCGTGGGTTGTTTGCCTGTGCCGGGGTTGATTACCGTGGACCACCGCGCAATCTCGATCCGAACAGATCTATGTGGTATGACGGGTATTATCTCACAAAGGAGATAATAGCCGTGAGGGATCGTTTCACCAAGGAAACGCTCGCTCAAATCTCGGGATCTAAGAACCAAGCTTAGATCCGGAGTAGAATAACGTAGATCTGGGAATCCAAGTCTTCAAGCCTTCACAATCCGAGTTGAGGTCGCAATCCGGCAGAGTTTCGGCTCTTCAGAAGTTTCAGAAAAAGTCCTCCTAAATGAACAAACACCTGACCTATTTATAGGCACTCAGAACTGTGCATATGCACAGTTCTGAGCCTAGCCACCCCTAGGTGTCTCGGCTTGGGCCGAGCCACCCTGGGTCGGCTCGGTTTCGGCCGAGTTCCCGGGTGTTGGTTCGTTTCGTCATTTTCAGGTGTTTTCGGTTCTCCGTCGTTCGGATTTGATTCGGTTTCTGGAATCGACTCGTTGACTTGATTCCAAATATGGCAGATAATCCGTTTCTGAGTTTGAGTCCGGGATTGATCTTGATTCGATCGTTATATCACCGAGTTCGCTCTTGTTTAGATGACTCGGTGATTCCCCGAAACGTTGGTTTGATTCCACGTGCGAACGTGTTCCGTCGCTTATGTGCTTCGTCGTCTCGAACTTTCATTGATTTGTTCGGGTCTTGATTCGATTGCCCGAATCTTCATTTGGCAGTAGATCCGCTTCGGTGTTTGAGTTCAGGTCCGTTTTGTTGTTGGACGACTCGTTAACTTTCCGAACCGTTGGTTTGGTCCCGCACGCGAACGTATTCCGTTGCTTGCGTGCCGTTCGTTGGCTTCGTAGCCTCGTTAGTTCGCTTCGTTGCTCGAACGTCCGTTGATTTGTCGAATCATCGTGCCGAGCTAAGCTAAGGGACTTATAGGCAATTTTATACGCCTACACAAGAATAATATGCTTGCGTGCTTTATGGTGGACTTTGTTAGTTTTGTTAAGATGTAGACCAGTGTAGTTCTTTTCATACATAGATCGAGATTAATATTTAATTATCTACAATTTGAGACATATGGTATATACATGAGGGTTTCCTTGTTTGGATTATTTTGTTCGATGTACTACGTCTCATGTTGTAGATTTTTAGGTGTTAATTTCATCTAGTGTATGCCCCTGTTACTTGGATGATTAGACTGATCTCTAGCTGCATGATCTCGTTACCTGATCGATTTTGGATGTTTTATGTTTATCATGTTTTTAGTAGTGTTTTCACATGTTGATTTTGTCAGATTTCCAGTTACACGTTCTTTTGTCATTTCTGTTATCATATCGTTTTCTGCTTGGGTTTTCGTTCGCTCTATTTGTTTTTGTGGGGTCTTGCCGTGTGCTATACACGCTGACGTACACCTGTTTCCTCTGGTGTATGTCAGACTTAGAGGAAGAACAGGTTCAGTAGGAGCCAGAGATTTTTCAGCAGGGTGCCTTGTAGACGGAGCAGAAGGAGTCGAAGCCTATTCTTTTCATTTATTAGTTGATGGTTCCAGTTACTTTTGTAGTTCTTTCCATTCCTGCTTGATCGATGTATTTTGTATCTCTTCAGTATTCATTTGTTCATTTTGTATAAGGGCATGTTTGACCCTATTTTTATGTCTTGGATGTTATCCCATTTGTGATATGATATTTCTTTATTCTGAGTTTGTCTATTATATTCTTGCTGATTGTGATCGGGGACCTGTGACTTCGTATTGTATTTATTTCCAGACGTTTAGCATATTAGGTTGAGAAGAAATGATTATTTTATTTATTCTTCTTAATCTAATACGTCGCGGGCTTGTTCACGTTCTGATTCCCCTGTATTTTGGGAAGCGGGGCGTGACAGGTTTTAGTGGTGACCCATGCAGGTCACGGTCCCGAGTTCCCACCAATGAGAATATAATGGACAATTTAGATACATATCATATTTCATCCGTGAGACTATTCTTGAGCCATTATCCTATTTTCTTAATAGATTTCATTTCGTCTCTATATTATCACTTTTTGACTCCGGAGTTTTTACTGCTCTTGTCCCATCGCTTCACAATTATCCTCTCCTTGTATAACTCCTCTATCCTCGTGTCGGTTATTATTTTATATGCTATTATTTTTACAATTATATTTTTTTGATTTGACTTGTGTATCGTTTCATTGTATTGAATTTTGTATTATTTATTATATTATTTTATGTATCAAATACAATATTATAATATATGTTTCCATTTGTTTATAAATCTATTTTATCTTTCATAGTTCATGTTTTATGTATTATACATTTTATTTATGTATATTATGCTGATTGTATTTATGTGATTTTTAACTATTACACAATATACTACTATGTCTAAATTGATTTTATATAGTGAGTATTATTATTGTTGTATCTTGTTTATATTATGAATATTACTAATACTTCTAATTTATCATATTATTTGTCGAATATATAATTATGATCTTCTTATTATGTTTTATATAATATGTTTATTTTGAATCACGTGTTTACTCTTATGTCTATTTTATCATATAATACTTTATGACTCTTTCCATCAAAATTTATTTTTGTTAGCATGATTAGTACCATGAGTATACAGACTTTTATATGCTTAATATTATGTATGTGTGTTCATTTTTAACGCTTATTATACATATTAATGATTATATTAGTTATACACATCATATGTTTCTGAATCTTGTTTATCTCTTTTGCTCTTATATCTTTTATTTTTATACTTTGATTTTATTTGTGTTTCTTTGAGCCTAATTATGATTTTGTATTATTTACTTGTTTTATATATCTGTTTGTATACTAATAATTATTGTGTATTATTTTATTATGCTATTGATTATTATTATTATTTGCCTCTGTTTGTTTGTCTATATGTATTGACGTGTTTCTATCTATGTTTATTTCTTAATGTTATTTTCAATTGTGAATATGTATGCTCTGTATACCTTATTGTAATCTATATTGTCCTTCTACCTGATTGTTCTGCATTCTTGTCTTATATCTTGTGCTTTTCTAGTGATATTGCGTCATTCTCGTGTTTAGTATATTTCAGTCATTTTACATTATCATTGTCTACTATTGTATTGTATGTTATAAGTTTATTATCTAGCTTGTTTTATTACGTATAAAGTAGTTCCATTTAATATATTTTATTTCATTCTTTACTCTAATTGCATGTATCATTATTGTTGTTTTAATTTATCAATCATTTCATCTTTTTAGTTTTGTTGATGTTATGGTTACTTATTTTCTAAATACAGTTTCTTATTCATCTTAATACTTGCTTATATATATTTTGTTCATTGTTCAAGTTTGTTTGCTTCATTTTTCTAGTCATAATATTATGTACCCAATAGTCATAATACTTATATAAAGTATGTTTCGATAATTATTGTTGTGATATACATCTATAATTATCTATTTTGTTTTGATATGATATACTCTATATACTTTTATGAATTGTTGTGTCGTCTCACATTGTCTTTCCACGATTGTGCTTACTGTTTTGTCCTAATTAATATTTATGTGTTGTTTGACTATTGACTTATTGTAAAGCTTATACTGTATTGTTCTTGTTTTACATGATATTATTGGTATTAATCTGTAAATTATTATATCATTTCATGATTTGTTTGATGGTTACTATCGTGCTATTTTACTTAAATATGTTAATATCGTTTGATTTGTGATCATGTATATGTCATATAAATTACTATGTATCTATTATGGTGAATTTTTATTTTAGTGCTTTCTATATTTTTTATGGTGTTGGATATCATTATGTTTATGATGCCTATATGTGCATGATATTTATTTTTGTTCTTTTGTATTATTATGTCTGATATGTTATGACTTTGATATGATTATGATTGTATTTTATGCACTTCACACTTATTGTGATAGTTTATACAATTTTTATGATACTGTTTTGAGCCATATTACTTAGCTAGTTAGTTATAACTTTTGATGATGTAGCTTTCTTTTATTATCTTGAATGATGCATATAAGTGCATCACTTTTATTTTAATTTCGAGGACGGAATTTGTTTTAGGGGGGGTAGGATGTAATGACCGTGAATTTTAATACTAGTTAAAATATTTTTTTTGTATTTTAAAATATTCAATTATTACTTTTAAAAGAGTATTTGTGTTTTTCCCGATTTTCTATAATTTTCTATGATTTAAAGTCTAAGTTTTATATTTGTTTAAATGATTTAAATATTTATAAATTTATTTAGTGCGGTAAAAATTTCTAGAATTTATCCGTTGTGTTACCAATACTATTACGTATCATTTTGAATAATACGTGATATTATTATTATTATTATGTATATTTTCGTATAATACGTTATATAATTAATTATGTATTATTTCTTTAATTTATTGTATTATTACTACTGTTACATATTATCTGTCGTATTAGTATAACTAGTACGTTTTACTATGTATATATATATATATATAATTATCCCATAATTGTTTGATTTTAAATATAAGTAAATATATTTTATTTATTAATTATTCTTGTTTAATTGTACAATATGGGTATATTTTAGCTATTTCGTATCAACTGTTGTATTAGCACAACATGTACGTTTTTAATTATAGATAATTATTTCGTAATTAGTTTAATTTTTTAAATACTGTAATTATTTATTTTAATTATTTTTGTGTTAAACCCTAACCCAAACCCTAATATATAAATATATATATAAATCCTCTCTCTCTCTCTCTCTCTCTCTCTCTCTCTCTCTCTCTCTCTCTCTCTCTCTCTCTCTTATTCAGTCCGTCGCCACCCCCTTTGCTTCTCTTCCTCCCCGCTCGTTCCTCCGCCCGATCAAGCGTCGACCGTCGCCGCTAGCTTCGCCGGCCACAGCGCCTCCCCTCAACCACGCTGTCGTCCCCAGCATCGAGCCGCTCAAGCCCCTGGTCGACGCCGACGATCCCCATCAGCGCCGCCCGACTAGCCGCCTTCCCACGCCGTCTTCCTCATCTCCTCGTGCTTCCCCTGCTCGCCCGTCACCTGAACCCTCGCCATGCCGCCGTTAGCAGGTCCGCTCCTCCTCCCTGACCCCGAAGCAACCCACCGCCGCCGAGCTAGCCTCCACAGCCACCTCTACCGCCGCTGATCGCCTCCAGCAACCCGATGCAGCCCCAGCCCAGCGGCTCTTAGCCCTTGTTCCGCCACCTCCTCCTCCACCTACACATCCACCCGCGCCTCCCCTGCAGCCTCCACTCGCCTCACCGTCGACGCACCACCCAGCCTCCTCCGCCGGCCACCTCAGCGTCGTTGCCTCGTCGGAACCCCATCGCCCTTCGCCAGCCAGCAGACAGCCGCCAGATCTGACACCCGACCGCACCTCCTCGCAACCCCCTTGACCCGCTCCTCCTCCACCCGTCGACCCTGCCCCTTGTCGGACCCGTCGTCGCGTGCCGTGCTCAGTCCCAGTCCGCCCCTCATCGTCGACAAGCATCGCCGAGATCCCGCAGCCCCTCGTCGGAGTTCTCCGACGTCGTGCACCACCGCGTCAGATCCGACCTGCACCGTCAGCGTTGATTCGTTCGACAAAACCCTGAGGCAAGATCCCGAATCTTGATTACTTTATTTTAATTCTTAGTTTTATCGTAAATTATTATGTCACTCGTCATTCAATTTCTAGATCTGTTATGAGTTAATTAATTAGATTAGTGTGTGATATATTATTACCTGCGTGAGATTGCTTGACATGAATAGATGTTTGGAAGCTCGTTGTTATCACTTAGTTGTTACCCAATAGAAGAGACTGTACATGAAGACTTCTTCTAAAAGTATGATTTATAAGCGTGTTTCAAAGCATGGCTATACTCGCTCGACATCGATATCCCGATGTGAGGAGTCCCGAGTTCCCTCGATATCGATATCACGGTATGAGGTTTCTTTGATTATTATTATTATAGCATTGACTAGACGATGCACTCTTGATCGTACGTGTAACGGGTCACGGTTATTTTCATAATTTTACAGAAGACGTTCCACGGAAACTCTGTGGCTAGTGCACAATATTTCATGTGGTGTAATTAATATGACAACCATGGGGTTATAAAGGGGAATTAGACGGAGAATATAGCATGTATATAAATGGGCACAGCGCTTTCCTGTTATCGTGATATCGTGAGTATTATATATATGGGCCAGAGGGCCAATACTTGACTTGAAGGCGGCCCCCGGACAGGTTTACGGAGACCCGATTATATACATCAAAATATTCTTCCCCAATTCAAATAACATGTAAAACAAGAATAATATGCTTGCGTGCTTTATGGTGGACTTTGTTAGTTTTGTTGAGATATAGACCAGTGTTGTTCTTTTCATACATAGATCGGAATTAATATTTAATTATCTACAATTTGAGACATATGGTATATACATGAGGGTTTCCTTGTTTGGATTATTTCGCTCGACGTACTACGTCTCATGTTGTAGATTTTTAGATATTAATTTCATCTATTGTATGCCCCTGTTACTTGGATGATTAGACTGATCGCTAGCTGTATGATTTCATTACATGATCGATTTTGGATGTTTTATGTTTATCATGTTTTTAGTAGTGTTTCGCATGTTGATTTTGTCAGATCTCCAGTTGCACGTTCTTTTGTCATTTTTGTTATCGTATTGTTTTCTGCTTGGGTTTTCGTTCGCTCTATTTGTTTTTGTGGGGTCTTGTCGTGTGCCATACACGCTGACGTACACCTGTTTTCTCTGGTGTACGTCAGACTTAGAGGAAGAACAGGTTCAGTAGGAGCAAGAGGATTCTCAGCAGGGGTGCCTTGTAGACGGAGCAGAAGAAAGAGTCGAAGCCTATTCTTTTCATTTATTAGTTGATGGTTCCAGTTACTTTTGTAGTTCTTTCCATTCCTGCTTGATCGATGTATTTTGTATCTGTAACAAGCGTAATTTTTCGATACGTATTTAAATAATTTTTCTAGTATTTAAAATATTATATTATATTTTATTAATACTTTTCCTAATTTCTGGAATTTTCTGAGTTTTCAAAATAAATAATAATAAAATATATAGTCTTGTATTTTTAATTCTGCTAAATATTAATTTACGGTTTAGTGATTTTTTTATATATATATAATCATTTGGTGATTGATATTATTAATGACCTTGTTATTATTAATGTAAACTTGAGTATAGTACATTAGTATATAAATATTAATAAAAAGATTTTTGGTTGATTATTAATTATTAATATAATTAAGAATATTATGTGGAATTTTTGAATTTTCCCTCTCATATTTTTCTCATTTGAATTTGAATTCCTACCAATTTTTTCCCCAATCAATTCAAATCATTCCCTATAATACACATTCCTTTTTTACCCCATATTCTCTCACATCATTCTCTCTCTCCCCTTCCATAAAATAAACTTTTCTTTTTCTTTTCACGGTACACCCCCATCTTCAACAGTTCACTCAAAAGAAAAAAACCCTATCTTTTCTTTCTTCTTCTTCCTCCCAGCACCGAACCCCCTCCTCTTCCACCACCACCCCGATGAACCCGCACGACCGCCGCCTCCCCCGCGCCGTTCAACCCCTGTCGGCCGCCGCTCTTTCCTCCGATGACCCCCACAACGCTGACCTCGCCGTCCAGCCTCCAG
>BQKN01059543.1:0-14215 GCA_022839385.1 Asparagus kiusianus
AATTCAAATTTTCTTTTATCTTCCTTATTGCAATTTTCCTACATACACCAGTTACAACTTTCACCCGACGATTCACCACCGTCAAGATCGATTACAAGAGGTTCAATGTCATTCAGTACAAGACCTTCACTATAATCGAGCCCGGCTTCGGTATCAGCTTCTTCCCCGCTGTCCGTACCATGGGCCGATGGTTCAGTATCGGATTCAGCGCCGTAAAGAAGGGAGTCAGTAAAATAATTTTCTAACCCCTTAAACGGTTGCTTATCCGCGACCACCGTCTTAACCTCATCGTTAGTGTCTACATATTTCAGACACTGATGGAGGGTGGAGGGAACTATAAGATTACTGTGGATCCATAGGCGACCTAACAGTAAATTATAGGAAGTTTCCACATCAATCACATAGCAAGTGACTTCAGACTTCAAATCTCCAATTTGACACTTCACCCGGATTTTTCCTAACGATCTTGACCCGCTAGTATTGAACCCATAGATGACCGTTCCCGTAGAGGCTAATTTGCTGGCGGGAATCCCGAGGTGGTACATCAGCCGAAGTGGCATGATGCTAACAGCGGAACCCGGATCGACTTGAATCCGGTTGACAACGCTCGAACCGATATATCCAGTAAAATATAACGGTCTATCATGCTTTGAATTCCTGACTTGCATATCTTCTTTTGTGAACGCAATGCAAGGAAATTTGGTGGCTGCCAGATTGCAATGCTGAACTGATGACTCTGGCTCTTCAGGAGTTGGCTTGATTTGAGTGAGGAATACTTCAGAATCAGCCAAGGCTTCTTACAAAGCTTCTCTGGTCTCTTTCGAGAGGCGCAACAACTCGTATAGCATGATCCTTGCTGGGATGTTAGCCAACTGAGTCGTAACATCGAAGCGGTATGAAGTATTTGAACTCTCCGGTTTGTCTCGTCCAATCGGTCGATTGAAACGAGGCTGCTTCGGAAGTTGGACCTCTTTGGGTTGAGGTTTCTTCTCTTTTTGCTTAACAACTTTTTGAGGTTTCTCGGTTGCTAAAGGTAGGGTTGTAACCACCCCCAGCTCTTTTAAAGTTTTGGTAGGTACAGCTTTGTCTACCACCTGCTCGGCTAATTGCTCGGATGCGCTTGGGTAGTTGAAACTGTATTCGTTTCCACTTCTAGTAGCGAAAACTTCCTGTTCTTCATCAGAAAGTGGTAAAGCTGCTATCTCTTCATCGTCCTTCTCATGAATCGCCGAGGCCCAGTAACAGGACTTCTCTTTTCTCTTGCCTTTCAATTTCTTCTTCGACATGGATGTCGTCCACTGTTCATCTTCAAGCAAATCCAGATGAACCCAAAGGATTTCGCCGTTAGGGGTCGTGTGTGACACAAGTCCCTTTTGGCGCTGTCCATGAGGATCATCGTTGATGGTTTGCATCTTAACCTTCGATACTGGCTCGGCTTGAAACCAGGCCAAAGGAACCGATCCGAAGCTAATAGAGACCGCGTTTGCGCCTACTTTCTTCTCCTTCGGCTTCGGCGTCACAATACCAACATCAATTAAGGTTTGTATTTTGTCTTTCAAGACATAACACGCCTTAGTGGGATGGTGGACCCTCCTATGATATGCACAATACTTTGGGTCATTAATCTTCTTTGCTTCTTCTTGGTTTGTGACCGGTGGAAGCTTGATCTTATTGTTATCCAGCAAATATTTGAAGATGACCGGAACTTCATCATCTTTGAATGAATACTCCTTTGGGAATCTGGGCTCAGGGGTTTTAAAATGCTTCTGAGGCTGCTGATTTTGATTTAGTGCCAACTGGAAGGATGACTGCTGCGGTTGTTGTTGCGGCGGATGTTGTGACGTTTGATGCGCGTCCACAGCGGCTACAGACCCTCTTCCTCTGCCTCGAGGATTAAAGTTCTGTTTTTAATTATTGGCTGGTGGCTGACCCCTCTCCAAATTCCTTCTTTTGAGAAAGCGTTCAGCTTGCTCACCTCTCACTTTCAAGTCTTTCCAAGTTTTAGAGGGCACAACCCCCATGACCTCTAATACATCCAACGACAAGTTATTATGACATGTCTGTAGGATGAACTCTTCTGTGAGCGGATCTCTACAGTTTACTGCTTTGTTCCGGAATCGTTTAACGAAAACGTCAACCGATTCTCCACCTTTCTGCTTCTTGTCCAGCAGGATACCAATAGAGACCTCTGTGTCGTCGTAGAAGAAATTGGTGAGGAATAATTCTTCCATATCTCCCCAGCTAGTGATGCTTCCGGGTTTTAGGCGTCGGTACCAATCGAAGGCAGGCCCACGGAGGGTTCCTACGAATGACCGGACCATCAGGGCTTCATTTCCTGATATTACGCCGAGATGTGACTTGAAATAAATCAAGTGCTGAGTTGGTGAACCCCTGCCATCAAAAGGAGTAAAATTAATCAAATTAAATTTTGGGGGATAAGGAATCAGATCTCACTCCCTCGGGTACGGGTATGGAATGCCCGTCTTCTTCACTTCTTGGGCCGTCATCAGAGCGTTGACTTTGCTCTCGAGATCCTGCATCTTCTTATCTTCTTCCTCAGTATTCTTCAGATAAATTTGAGGAGGTTGAGTAGCTGATTTGACCGGACCGCTTCCAGCATTGTCTTTGTCCAGAGGATGATCAGCGAAAATAGTCTCATCTTCTTCATTATCCACTTCAGCTATACGTACAGGTAGAACGTTACGCTGACTGGATTCTGCCTTTTGGCTCGACTCCGGTTGATGTTGTTGAGCTTGCAAATCTCGCATTTGCTGCATCGTCAACTCCATCTCTGTTTTGATCTCAGCTCTAATTTCTTCGCGTTGTTTGGCTAACGCTTCCTACAGTATCTGAGCCAATTGATCTGGTATGATTGCGAATGATTCTCTGACTTGCCGCCCCACGCTGGATGTGGTATCGTCTGAAGCAATAGCAGAACAAGTTCTGACAATTCCTCATCTGACAATAACTCTTCGTGCATTCTTTTATAGTCTCGGCGTCGGTTGGCCCTTCGTTGCAACCGCGACATTCTTTGAGAGAGACCCCGCTCAACTCTCCCTTCTGGAGAGAAATCAGGGTCAGGGTTGATTAATTATTGTTTTCCTCTGCCGGTCATATTAATAGTGACCTCAGGGAATTCATCTTGCCGCATTGCAGGTTTCCTCTGGTTGAAACGTCTCATTTTGGGTTTTGACGCTTCCGTGGAAAGTCTTTGAAATACGGATACTCGTGTTGGCTTATTTTTTGAGCAACCGCATTTTGTCAACACTGCCTTAATAAGTCTCTCGCAAGCGCAATGAGACTCATCTTCTCGGACAATTCTCTTTCGCGATTTGTTATTTTGATAGTACAACTCATCATTATTGTGATTTGAGCACCCTATCTTTTGTTTGGGAACCCTGTTAACATGCACAGGACGACTAGTCGTCGTTTCTGGGCGATCCAAGGTTAAATTTTAAATCCACCCCCTTACGGGTGTGGAGTCTTCATAGGTCCTAAACGAGAGTGAACTGGTATTCTCTCGTTTTGGACTGGTGTAATTCTGACAGGAGGGTGTTTACGACCCTCTACATAAGAAACCACTAAGGGTTTATTTGCTGAATCCGAGTGTTCTTTGACTGGGGCTTTGCCTCGATCGTCAGCCGAAGGACCGAGGCGATCTGCCATGGTGATCTTAAATTTAGATAAATCTGGGCTAACCCAGGGTTTCACTGGTGATGCAGTAGACGGGCTCGGAACAGATGTTTGCGGTGTCTTCGGCATCCAAACTTTACGGTTCCTTGGTGGCTTTTCAGACACCAACTCCTTCTTGATTCCTTGTTTTTGTTGACGAAGAGCGCGGGCACGAGCGGCCTTCACCTTACGCCTTTGTATACATTCCTTAAGGGTTGAACGAGCCCTTTTAATGAGGGTCCATTCCTCCGTCGTAAGCTTTGTAGAAATATGATTATTTTGCCGTTGAGGCAACTGAACCACCTTTCGTTTCCTCGACTCTAGGTCTGCATAGTAGTGGACCCCATCGGTTTGTTGCATGGCCTTAGCCAATTGATGAGCACGGCGCTGGCGCTGTCTCTGACGAGCCCTCTTCGTCAGCACCGATGAGCCATTGATCAGCGACTCCTTAATGGGTGCGGAGTCGTTTGGAGCAGGGATATCGCAGGCAGATTCCTTAGCAGCAATTGTGCAAGTACCTTCACCTGCGGACTTCATTGGCATTGCAGACTTGAAATTCTTCTTGGAAGACGAAATCTTCCTGCACTTGCGAGGCGAGGAAGATTTTGAGGATGAGGATGACAGATACTCCTCAAATTTTGCTTGATCGAATTCATATTCGATCTCTTCACTGATGATGATCTTGATCGGCTGCGACACCGCGGCCTCGGCAGCAAGGCCGCTGGCTCCTACTGTGGTCGCCAGTTTGTTTTCGCCAAAAGTTATTTTTGCTGTTGAATTCATTATATCTTCGGTCGATTACAATAAATTCAAAAGAAATAGTCTTTTTATAAGACCTCTTTTACACAACAAAATAAAAGTTATAACTTTTGAGAAAATAACACAAAAATCGTTTATCGATTCTTGTTTTGTAGGACTTTGCCTGTGCTGGGAGTGCTTTAATTCGTGGACCGCCGAATCACAGATCGTGAAGGGGGCTTAATGATTCTTTCTTCGTTTATCGAAGTGAGAATTTAAAACGAAGATCTTATCAAAGTAAGATAGTCGTTCTTCTTAAGATCAAGTCCAAGCTCGAATCTCAAGGAAAATCCAAGAACAATTGTGTCTGCTCTCTCTGCTATGAATTGCTCAATAATGTGCTCGATCCTCGTCAGAAATGACCCTAGGGGGTATTTATAGCCTCAGGGAACATAACTGAAAAATACAACAAAACGATCAAATTAGGCTGGCGAGACAGTGTTTACTGTCTCGGCGGCTGAGACAGTGTTTGCTGTCTCGGCCCGCGAGACAGTAAATATTGTCTCGGAAAACGAATATTTAAGGTAGTTTTCGCTGTAACTGCCTTCCCACGTTTCAAACTCCATTATTTTGACAGTTATTCACGTGATTTTTGCCCACGATGTTTTCCACGTCCCTTGGCAGTTAAAGGACACGTGTGTGGCAGTTATCAAGGTGGTTTTTGACCATTTTAACACTGTCTCGCTAGCGAGACAGTAAACACTGTCTCGCTGGCGAGACAGTAAACACTGTCTCGTTTGCGAGACAGTACTGTCTTGATTTTCCAAATTTGAGTGATCCTCTCTATGTTTGGATATCTATTAGCATTTTTTGATGCCTACAATATATAGCTATAGCATTGCTACTTTCTTTTAATTTTGTGGAAGAGTCTGTGTGTTAAAAAAATTAAATTATCTAATCCGGTTAAAATAGGATCATATAAGTTAAGCCCATACATGAAATTTATTTTAGTCGCCACCCATGTGTAAATATTACAATTGGCATTGAATTCTAAAATATGTGTGAGATTCTCTTTGAGTTTTATACAAACAATATCTATTTAAATAATAATAGTATAATTAAAGTTTTGATTTGAAAAAAAAGGTCAAACATACAATACAAGTAATTGCTTAGAAATAATCTAATCTAATCTAATAAGAAGAAAATAGATGAAAATGATGTGAAGATTATTGCAATTTTATAATTTATAATTTTTAAACAATCTAATCTAATCTAATAAGAAGAAAATAACAAATGCACATACATGTTGAAAGAGATAAAAGTACTAGGGAAAAATGTGTCGAGGCCCCAAAAACAGAAACTTCATATGACGAGACCCCTTGTATTTTCCTCCATGTGGATAAGCCTCAAATATCTACAGTATTTGTAACGAGGCCCTAAAGTATCGCTTTTCAAAAAAAGCCCATGGGAAGTTACGAACTTGCCCCTTTGATGGGACTGTACTCGTTTACTGCGCCCCCTCCCTATTCAAGAACCTCACCTTTATCTCTCTCTCTCTTCCACCGTCTAGGAGCCACCGAAACTCTCGAACTTCTAATTCTCTTGTCGGTGTTTTTTACAGTGCTAAGTTTTTCACCGGAAAAATATTGTCCAGGAAGCAGAATCCGTTAACGACTACGAAATCGCTCATCACAACGATTTGAAAGAAAAAGTCGATTCATCTGGGGTTAGCATCACGGGGGAAGCCACTCAAACCCTCCTGGTCACGCAAAGGCAAGCAGTAAAATGACGAAACCGACAAAGAAGAACGGCAAGAGCTGGCCGTACCATCGTACCCTCCCAAAAAAGCAATAAGTGCTAGGTTATCCACTATTTGGGGTCTCAACGTAATGTTCCCTAATTTCAGCTGATTTTAGGCAATGTTAGTTCTAGATTGAGTCCATGTTACTTCTAGATTGAGTCCAATATTAGTTCTATAACAGTCGGCGTTAGTTCTATTAGATGTCGATTAATGTTAAGTCTAATTCAGTTCACGTTAGGTCTAATTGAACTTGAAATTTGTTTTTTTTACAGAAAAAGGCTTGCTGATACTGATGCGGTTGAATCAATAAAGCTAACCGCCAATATCATAGCTTATTGGGAATTCATCAAGCGTATTGCTTCAAAGATGCGTTAGTGTCACAGGGATGCATATCATGGATCTATATTTCAGCACTACATTTTATTTAGGGCTCATGTGCCTGATCGCCCCACACTTGAACTGCTGTCGAGTTATTATGATAGGGCAAATGACATATTTTCTATTCCTGATTCAAAGACTAGGGGCATGAAAAGTGATAAATTTGATTTATAATGGGTCCATAATCATACTTACTTCCCAACTTATGGGGAAGTCATACGTATCAACCGGGACTCAAGAAATATAATCTGGTTGTAATACTTTGCTGATCTTTTCAAAATTAAAGATGGGAAGAAGTTAAAAAAGCAACAATCACTCATCGAAGATACCTTGAAGGGCAACTGGAAAGGCTCGTGGAATCTACAGAAAAATAGGATATTCAAGACTTTGTTCTGCTGTAAATTCTGTACCAATGCTCAATGATATGGTACCCCAGAAGCGGGGAGGGTATCCTTAGACATGTACTCAGATATCTAGATAGCATTGGGAGGGTCAAAGCGGCAGCATGAGCTGAGTTCTTTTATTCAGAAATTACCAGGAGCATCAGAGTTGCTTTGGAGGGAAAGAAGAGGCCAGGGGTCACATATGTCCCAGGTTACATGACACTATTATGTGTAAGTGCTATATTTTACTCACTTTCATTCATTCTAGCTCTGATTCATGCCATGTGAGTTCTAACTTATGCCACGTTAGTTCTAGTTTCTGCTATGTTAGTTCTAATTTTCACCATGTTAGATCTAGCTATGCTCATGTTAGTTCTAGTCGTATTCATGTTAGTCCTTATTTGGGTCATGCTGCTAAGCCTTAAATGGCATCATGTTAGTTCAGAATTGGGTCACGTCAGTTCTAGTAAAGGTCGGTTACTTTTATCTCATGTTTGCACGTCATGTTAGTCCTATTGCATCTCGTGTTAGTTCTAATAGGAGGCATGTTAGTTCTAGTTGGCGTCATGATAGTTCTAACGGAGTATCTGTTTGCTAGTTCTAAAGGTCGGTTAGTACCTGTTTGTTAGTTCTAATTTATGCCTTGTTAGACCTGATTTGAATGTTTAATGTATTTGCTTCAGCTTTGGTACTACGAGATGATATGCATAAAGAAATATACCTACGTCAACAGCTCCGATCTTCAATGACAAACTGGGCATCAAAGGAGGTGAAAGTCTCATCTATGAGGTTGAGGACCATTGCATCAAAGGCCTAATCAACTTCAATAACTGAAGTTCATAAGCCTATTGTGGAAGTTAGGCCTGCTCCTTCAAATGTACATGCACTTCCCACCGTTCAGGGGGGGTGAAGGAGTGCGTCATGTGCCTAAGTTAAAGAGGAAGACGAATGTGGAGGAAACGAAGAACTTCTCAATAAGCTATGTAAGTATCCTGTTAAGTCTAAGTTATCTATAGCTAAATGTAAACAATATCTATATATGTCTAATCCTATTTTATTATAATATAATCCCTTAATAATTTCAGATCATGTCAAAACATATTGACATTGCTTTTGAAGATGAAGAGGAGGTGAAGGATCTACCCATTGAGCAGCAACTTAACTTTTAGAGAAATTCTGCTAAATTCCTCAAACGACTACTCTTTACCACAAAACAGAGTAAGAGTACATATTGTAAAGAATTTATGATTGAGATCAACAGGCTAAACAAAATAATTAAAGAACTTGAAAGACATGATGATGTCATAGACCCGGTGGTGCTGAAGGCAAATATCAAACAGAAAATTGTAAAAAAAAATAAAGCCGAAGCCAAGGCTTGATAAGGAGGAACAACCATCCAAATCAAGTAGATTACATAAGGAAGACCCATCATGCAAGAAGCTGAACATAAGATGGCTGAGGATGATGCTGAGGAGCCTGTTGATGATGTTGTTGTTCATGGATATGAAGTTGATTTGGAGGTCACCAAAATGGAAGGCAAAGTTATGGAGAATGTAGATAGAGAAGAGGTCATTGTAGATAATAAGGTTGAGGATAATGTAGATAAGGAGGAGGAAAATATAGATAGGGAAGTGGAGAATCTAGAGAAGGAGGACGATAAATCAGAGAAGGAGGAGGAGCTTGTTGGTAGACAAGGGGCTAACGTAGATAGCAGGGTTGATGCCATTGTACAGAAAGAGGAGGAGATTGTACATAGGGGAAGAGGAGCATGTTGGTAGAGAAGGGGAGAATGTAGATAGTAGGGTTGAGGAGAATGAACAGAAAGAGGAGGAGATTGTGTATAGGGAAGAGGAGCAAGTTGGAAGAGAAGGTGAGAATGTAGATAGTTCGGTCGTGGCCATTGTTAATATTTCACATCAGGTGGACTAAATCTTAAAATCTCTGTCAAGTGATGTGCAAACAGAGAAAGTTGTAGCAGCCACACTGAGGAAGTTGTGAAGGACAAGCAAATGGTCTAAATGGTGTCAGACCCCATACACAGAGGAAAATGGAAAGGCAAAGGGAAAGGGAAAGGCAAAGAAAAAGCAAAAGGTTATTATAAATTTATAGATATACTTGCAAGTCCTGATGATGTATATACAGTTGACAAAGTTACCCATTTTTTTACCGACAAACAATATACCACTTGGGATGCGTTTAGTTTGAAGCCAATGACGGCTGAGGAGGAAGTTCTATTGGGCGAGCTAAATAAAGATATTCCAGACCCTACATTGTTTAGCATACGTATAATAGATAGCAGGGGTACTTTTGCACATAATTTTATGATACCATCTATAGTATCAGCTAGACTCGTCGCAGCTAAAAATAATTATCTAACCAAGTTTTGCTCCCAAAAGATTCACAGGTAAGGTTCAATTAACTATTTATATGCTAATTCGTTACATGTTAGTCCTAATCCATGTTAGTTCTGATTTTTAGGAGATAAGGTGTTATTAAAATAGCCAATAGCACTTTAAACAGAGAAGAGCTGTTGAATTTGCTTCGTGGTGGCCGACTTGATGACAAGGTTAGATTATATATGCTTAATAATGTATAATGTCTTGTTCATATATTGAATTTTAATGTTTCATTAATGTTATAGATGGAAGAAGCATTGTTGGACACGATCCAGCGAGAGGCATATGACAAAAAATTTAGAGTCGTCTCGATGTTCTTTCTTGTAAGTACATGTTAGTTCTAAATTATCGTGTTAATTTTGACGAAAATGCATGTTAGTTCTAGTTCTAGCCATGTAAGTTCTGCAGGAGCCATGTTAGTTCTTGTTTGCGTCATGTTAGCCCTAACAAGGTAAATGTTAGTTCTAAATTATTTCATGTTAGTTCTGCTAGTATTCATGTTAGTTCTAACTGGCGTCGTGTTAATTCTAGCTTATAACATGTTAGTCCTAATGTATTCCATGTTGGTTCTATCATCCCTCATGCATAATACTGAACATTACGTGCTACTCTTGGCAACACTCACTCTACTCCATCGACCCATCGCATTACGAGCTATTTTTGTTATATATTGAAAAATACACCACCGTTAGCATAGAGCATCTGTTGATCTCGTTGGTCAGGAACGACCATTGGTATCTGGTTGAAGTTGATCTGAAAGAAAAGATCGCCAACCACTACAGTTCTATTGGCCATGAAGCTTGGATGGAGCCTGTTAATAAAATCATAAACTATTTTAATGAACAACAAGTTAATTTTGTTAGGCCAAATGTATCCAGAGTATTTAAATACAAGGCCGTTAAATGCGAGCAACAAAGAGGGAGGTTAGTTCCTTTGTCTAAATCGTGTTATAGTTCTATCTCTAGCGAAATTGTTAATATAGCATTCTATGTTGCAGCTATGACTATGGTGTGTTCGTCTACCTCTACATCCAAGCAATAATTGAAGGTCTCTCAACATTACGGGTTAATCCTCTGGACGATATCCCTGAAGCTATGCGAGCGAGAGTTGCCGCACAATTATTGTTAGCTGGTTGTGAGCAAAGACATGTAGACGGGTCAGCGTATAGTGATGAATGACATGTTTATACAAATACAATGATTCAATATTTATAAAAATACAATAATGTATGTATATTTAATTGAAAATAAATATTATCAGAGGTATTGCTAGCTCTAACGTCCCGTTGGTCTAAAAGAGCCCTTGTTAGTTCTAATTGCAGTTGCGACTGTTCTAACTCATTTTTGTTAGCTCTAATTGAGCGTTAGTTTAAGTGTATTACGTTAGTTTCTGCTGTTTCTATCTCGTTTCTTGTTAGTTCTAACTTCATGTTAGTTCTTCTGGATTAAGTGTTAGCGCTAAGCAATATAGCGTTAGTTCTATCCCGATTCTTGTTAACTATAGCTTCGCATTAGTTCTAACTTTGTAAGTGTTAGTTCTATCCCAATAGTCACACCGGCTATTTGCTCCTTTCCAAGACATATCCTATCACCCCAATAGTCATCACATCATATATTCGCAGTTAATATAGTTCAATAATATTTCCCTCGATACTCACGTCACTGCCATTCCTTCACAACCCATCAACTTCTTCCACCAGTGTCGGCAACTCTCTAAACCCCTCATTCCCAAACAAACTCTAAAACCTAGCGTCTTCAATTTTTGTTAGTTAACATCACAGATGGATAAGGATGGCGCATGTGTACATTGCCATGGGTCAAGGCACCTCTCTCGAGATTGTCATCACGGTATTACTGCTCGTGCCCCTCCAAGGTTGCTTACAGTCCCTCCGAACACCACCAGCACCATCAGACATCTCTCTGCTTATCGCTTCAATCTTGAAGCAGGCCGGCCATCCGTCCAGGAGCTCAGAGAGATGCTAGCTTATCGCTTCAATCTAAGGTCATGGCCCCATCAAATAAAAAATACGGCAGGTCATAGCTTCATGATGCAGTTTCCATCGGACGCCCTTCTTGCCTAAGCCATAGAGCTCGGCCTAGTAGACATGAGTACCTTTAGGGGAAGATTCCATCGTTTGAGGGAAGATCATAGGTTATCAACGTTGCCCCAACCTTTTCTAGTATGGATCCGCCTCTTCAATGTCTCATACCACCTCTGGAATTATGAATTCCTGCAATCTCTCCTTGATAGTATTGGTGAATGCATTATGTGCTCTAGGGATGTCATAACTAATACTAACTTCGAAGATTGTAAAGTGCTCCTTAAGGTTAGGGATTTATTTGACATCCCTAAGAGGCTTGGGTTCCGTTACACATCTCCGGTTGACGGCAACATAAAGGAAGGCTACACCGTCATGCAGTTTCAATGCAGGAGGGGTTTGGAGAGGGCTTAGGGATCCACTCGCCTTAACTTACGGCCACAGCCTGCGCAGCCTATTGTAGGCGTTAAAAATTGCTTATAGGTCCCCGAACACAGTTCGAGACGGAGAGAAAATGATGAACGTAATTGCCTATAGGTCCTCTGGAATTAAAACTATCTAATAAGTTTTAATTGGCATTAATATCGGATTAGATTAGCATATACCCCATTCAACCCCCCCCCCCCCCACCCCCCACCCCTCACCCCCCACCTAATATGTTTCAGCCAGTCAGATTGCTAAACCAAAGAGACTGGATATGTTCATTGAATCGTGGACTGGTTTTTTGGCATCTTTCTATGTTATTCTCATCATCGCTAGACCAAATTCAGGTCAATTCAGAGTACAAAATATGCAGTATTGCTGAAATAGTGAACTAATTTTCTTTTGGTGTAAATAAGCAGTGCAAACTTGAGTTTAGACGTGGAGCATAAAACCTGACAAACACATTAAGCATTGTCGACACAAATAAGACTTCATGATGACTTCTGGCACTGAAAGGCTAGAACTAAGGTAGGACACTTTATAACACTACAGCAAATCAAATACAAATAGCTAATCATGTTAGGCTTTGTGTATCTGTTTATCTCTTAAACCATGCAAATAAAACATCAGTATATTTGATGGGATATGTTTTTTATTATTCATGCCTCAACAAAGCTACAGAGGACATATGCCCCTCAAATATATAGTCAGGACAGCTTGCACGTGCATAACTTGATATTTAACCTCATAGGAGAAGCATGAATGGAGATTGTGAATAATGTTGGATGGTTTTATTTGTTGCAGGATTAGATAGATATCTAGCATACGTCCTCTGATGATTGCATGTATGTTTCTCGCCTACTTCACGCATAATCAAGTCACATGTCTGCATGGCACTCTCTCGATTGGTAATAGGTAAGTGTTACAAGTAGTTTGGAATCTTATACTTCTATCCATGGATCTACACAAGCATCCTAGCTAAAACACTGGAACATCTGCAGATGAAATTCAGGAATTAAACCAAACTTGCTAACAATTAAAAGATCCTGCAATAAAACGTTGTTTTGCCACAGAAACCTCAAAGTCACCCAAAATTTGCCAACCAATTCAAACACAAAGGATAGCAGATTATAGCATACTTGTTGGCATACATGTGTCTGAAAGAACCATATAATGATCATAAACTCGATACCTTGTGTTTGTGGAAATTTGATGTAAAAAGACAATGAAAGAAAATTTGACTTATATTCTCTCAAAATCGATTACAATTTGGATTCTGATTACAAAAGAGAGGAGAATGAATTCGATTCTCCCCTTTGTTTAATTCTGGGTTCTTCTTGGTAGCGATGGAGTGCTTCCTTCGATTGATCGCGTCGAACTTGCTCTCCGTTGACGATCCGACCGTACTATCTCACTGGAACAATTGACTTGTGTGATGAATTCGGTTCAGAACTCTCGATGAGTGTAAAGAACTCGAAACGAGTTGAGAACTCTAAAGAGAGTTGTTGAGAACCGAATAACTGGTTTGATATGATTAACTTGTATTGCAAGCTTAATCACAAACTCTTAAATGAGTTTCAGAACTCAGAGTGAGTTGGAACTCTGTAACAGAGTTGTTAGAACCGAAGATTCGGTTAATAGCCAAGCTAATTCTCCACTGATGCAGGGATTCTCTGGGATTTGATAATCTTCAAAAGATATCCTTCTCCGTATTGTTGAACTGCTGAGATTTGTTGACCTTGGGCGGTTTTGATGCCAGCTCACCTCAACCCTTATGCGGTTTTGTTGCCAGAAACCGATCAACCCCTTACTCAGTTGAGTAAGTCAGTTATTTATAGGGAGATTAGGGGTGTAACCAACCCCTAAATCTGCTCCTGAGTGGGCAAAAATCCCTCAGAACGTGGGATAATGGTTTTGAGACCGTTCGACTGGTGTTTGAACGAGTCACACGCCTGATCTGGCGTTATGGGCCTTAACTCTGCGTCTAAAGCTTGAGACGCAGAGTTAAACCTTTGTCAAAGGTTGGAAACACACAGGCCGCATGCGTTCTAGAATTGGAGACGCACAGGTCACTTGTGCATTCAACTCTGCGTCAAGAGTTTGGGACGCACAGTTGAGTCTGTTAAAGAACGCACGTTATGTGTGCGTTTTGGTGCTTTTAACTCTGCATTGCAGAGTTAAGTGCCTGCTGGCGAACGCACAGAATTTGTGCGCAGATGTGAGCTCTGCGTCAATGAGAGGTTGTTGATTTGTAACCTCGTCCATTATGACGTTGCAATGGCTGCTGCTTATTGATCCTTGCTTGTCGTAGGATGTGAAAGTCGTCAGATTGTAACTTTCACTGTTGATTATGAATGCCACTGAATAGAGTTTTCATCAGCTGTCG